>CATKWJ010000861.1:0-35000 GCA_949825065.1 Odontocerum albicorne
GGCAGAAAAATCTGGCGGGCTTATTGCTTCGTGGCATGGTCTTTATTTATCACTTTTATTGCAAATACGATCTGGTGGGCTTATTGCCAGGCGGCAATCTTTTCCAACCAACCAGACAAAAGTAAATGAAGCAAGTTACGTGGTCGCATAAATCATTCAAATGACTCTCCATCTCCACGAAATCCATAAACATATACGTGAGCACATGCCCACGAACCCCACAAAGACGGAAAATCTCCCGAACATTTTTTTGTCATATAAAGTGAGATATCATCAATACAAAGGTCAGGAAGGGATGGTGGAGAGGAAAGGAAAAGAAAAATCAGGAATGAAACACGTTATTTTACTGACTAGAAATTAAGATTTTTTTCAGTCGCTTCTTAAAGCATGCCAAGGACGGAGCGAGTCTTATATTGGTTTGTAACTGATTCCAGAGTCTCACTGCATGGACAGGTAAGGACGATGTAAAGAAAGAGGAGCGGTGAACTGGAAAGGCCAATAAACAATCTTTGTTTGAGTGAAGCGTTAATCAATGATTGGAAAGACGCTGAAAATTTTCATCTTCAACGAAACAGAAAGGTGTTAAAGAGGTCTTAAGTAAAAATCAGACTAAAATATATTTTTTTAATCTGAGTTCTAACGGAAATCGAATCCACAACCTCCGGATTGGATGACGGGCTCCGGAGATCGGTGTATGCTTATAATCTGAATTCTAACGGGAATCGAATCCACAACCTCCGGATTGGATGTCGGGCTACGGAGATCGGTGAATGCTTATAATCTGAGTTCTAACGGGAATCGAATCCACAACCTCCGGATTGGATGACAGGCTACGGAGATCGATGAATGCTTATAATTAAATAAAAATAAACTTCGGTGTATTAATTAATTAAGAAGCAAAATAATCTTACCATTTCATAAAACTATAAAAATAATATTATATCGAAATTTAAAATACTTTTCCTGAATTGACGTATAACTCGTAACATGTTTGCATAATTTAAAATACAAGAAGCGAAAAAAGAGTTCTTCGCGGCTTGTTGCAGCGTACGGTTACAGGTGGCCGGCCGTACGGTAGGAGAGAGTACGGTTAGTAGTGGAGGAGACGCGAGATGCGAGACACGGCACATGGACACGGAGGCGCGAGACAGGAACCGCGTCCGCTCGGACCGCGGGGCAGGAGACTCGGGACACGACTGCAGCGAAGCCCGTCCTAGCGAAGCGCCACCCCTCCGCCGTAGCGGCGCGGCGCGGCGCGTAGCGGCCTGCAGCCTGTGCGCGTAGCGGTGCATTACTCCTACTGAAATAAACACAATTCGGTTCCAATTTCTTCGTTCTTTATGAGACAAGTTCAATTCAATTTGTAATTGTGAATCAACAATAATTTCTATAAGTTAACGTTGCTCGGGTGGTTTGGGACTTGATAAAAATACTCTTAAAATTACACGGTTTTTAAAATGTTGCAGTTCATTATAATATTTATTTGAAATAATGTACGCTTTGTATCTAAATTAAAATATATCAGGTTCTGTATGGCGAGAAAATTTGATGTTTATGACCAGTCCATTCTTGAATATTTCATCAAGCATATTAAAAAAGCGCGGGGGTTTTTATACAAAATAGTGGTTGGATTATTTTCAGGTTTATACATGGAAAAATGTATGCTAAAAAAATACTGAACGTTAATTAAGGTTCCCGTTTGTTCATAAACATGCCAACCTTTAGACTACACGCATGAACATATTTTTATCTTCTATTTCCTTAATGAACAATCTTTCCATTGCATTACATAAAAATATTGCGTAACCAGAGAAGTTTTAAAAAAAAATCCATATTGAAAATTCGCAGTTGGGCGTATATAAACAACAAAAATCTTCAAAAAATATGAAGATAAAATGTTATCAAGTTTAAGGATCGAAAGAAACATTTGAGAATGAGTAGGGTATGCCATGCCATATCATACCATGCCGCTCGTCAGATATCAAATCAGATGTAGCTAAATATTACTCGTACATTCGATCAATCTTTTTTAAATGTGGAAATTGACATTTCAAACATGTGCAAACAATAATTTGTTTTTATTTTAAGTGGAGCGATTTCAATTGATAAATGAATAGATTTCATATTATTACTTACTAATTATTGATAAGCGATATTAATAAATCACAAATAACTTAAAATAAGTGTTTTGTGAGTATAATATTTTTTGCACATTTTCGTTTCAATATAAAAAAACTATCAAGTTTAGTCAATACATGCCATTTTTTTTTGTCTGATTTCATATTATTACTTACTAATTATTAATAAGGGATATTGATAAATCTCAAATAACTAAAAAGAAGTGTTTTGTGAGTTGAATATTTTTAGCGCCTTTTCGTCTCAATATAAAAAACTATCAAGTTTAGTCAATACATGCAATTTTTTTGTTGTCTGATTTCATATTATTACTTACTAATTATTAATAAGGGATATTAATAAATCTCAAATGACTAAAAAGAAGTGTTTTGTGAGTTGAATATTTTTAGCGCCTTTTCGTCTCAATATAAAAAACTATCAAGTTTAGTCAATACATGCAATTTTTTTTGTCTGATTTCATATTATTACTTACTAATTATTAATAAGGAATATTAATAAATCTCAAATAACTAAAAAGAAGTGCTTTGTGAGTTGAATATTTTTAGCGCCTTTTCGTCTCAATATAAAAAACTATCAAGTTTAGTCAATACATGCAATTTTTTTTGTCTGATTTCATATTATTACTTACTAATTATTAATAACGGATATTAATAAATCTCAAATAACTAAAAAGAAGTGTTTTGTGAGTTGAATATTTTTAGCGCCTTTTCGTCTCAATATAAAAAACTATCAAGTTTAGTCAATACATGCAATTTTTTTTGTCTGATTTCATATTATTACTTACTAATTATTAATAAGGGATATTAATAAATCTCAAATAACTAAAAAGAAGTGTTTTGTGAGTTGAATATTTTTAGCGCCTTTTCGTCTCAATATAAAAAACTATCAAGTTTAGTCAATACATGCAATTTTTTTGTTGTCTGATTTCATATTATTACTTACTAATTATAAATAAGGGATATTAATAAATCTCAAATAACTAAAAAGAAGTGTTTTGTGAGTTGAATATTTTTAGCGCCTTTTCGTCTCAATCTAAAAAACGATCAGGTTTAGTCAATACATGCAATTTTTTTGTTGTCTGATTTCATATTATTACTTACTAATTATTAATAAGGGATATTAATAAATCTCAAATAACTAAAAAGAAGTGTTTTGTGAGTTGAATATTTTTAGTGTCATTTCGTCTCAATATAAAAAACTATGAAGTTTAGTCAATACATGCAATTTTTTTTTGTCTGATTTCATATTATTACTTACTAATTATTAATAAGGGATATTAATAAATCTCAAATAACTAAAAAGAAGTGTTTTGTGAGTTGAATATTTTTAGCGCCTTTTCGTCTCAATATAAAAAACTATCAAGTTTAGTCAATACATGCAATTTTTTTGTTGTCTGATTTCATATTATTACTTACTAATTATAAATAAGGGATATTAATAAATCTCAAATAACTAAAAAGAAGTGTTTTGTGAGTTGAATATTTTTAGCGCCTTTTCGTCTCAATATAAAAAACGATCAGGTTTAGTCAATACATGCAATTTTTTTTGTCTGATTTCATATTATTACTTACTAATTATTAATAAGGAATATTAATAAATCTCAAATAACTAAAAAGAAGTGTTTTGTGAGTTGAATATTTTTAGCGCCTTTTCGTCTCAATATAAAAAACTATCAAGTTTAGTCAATACATGCAATTTTTTTTGTCTGATTTCATATTATTACTTACTAATTATTAATAAGGGATATTAATAAATCTCAAATAACTAAAAAGAAGTGTTTTGTGAGTTGAATATTTTTAGCGCCTTTTCGTCTCAATATAAAAAACTATCAAGTTTAGTCAATACATGCAATTTTTTTTGTCTGATTTCATATTATTACTTACTAATTATAAATAAGGGATATTAATAAATCTCAAATAACTAAAAAGAAGTGTTTTGTGAGTTGAATATTTTTAGCGCCTTTTCGTCTCAATATAAAAAACTATCAAGTTTAGTCAATACATGCAATTTTTTTGTTGTCTGATTTCATATTATTACTTACTAATTATTAATAAGGGATATTAATAAATCTCAAATAACTAAAAAGAAGTGTTTTGTGAGTTGAATATTTTTAGTGTCATTTCGTCTCAATATAAAAAACTATCAAGTTTAGTCAATACATGCAATTTTTTTTTGTCTGATTTCATATTATTACTTACTAATTATTAATAAGGGATATTAATAAATCTCAAATAACTTAAAAGAAGTGTTTTGTGAGTTGAATATTTTTAGCGCCTTTTCGTCTCAATATAAAAAAACTATCAAGTTTAGTCAATACATGCAATTTTTTTTGTCTGATTTCATATTATTACTTACTAATTATTAATAAGGAATATTAATAAATCTCAAATAACTAAAAAGAAGTGTTTTGTGAGTTGAATATTTTTAGCGCCTTTTCGTCTCAATATAAAAAACTATCAAGTTTAGTCAATACATGCAATTTTTTTTGTCTGATTTCATATTATTACTTACTAATTATTAATAAGGGATATTAATTAATCTCAAATAACTAAAAAGAAGTGTTTTGTGAGTTGAATATTTTTAGCGCCTTTTTGTCTCAATATAAAAAAACTATCAAGTTTAGTCAATACATGCAATTTTTTTTGTCTGATTTCATATTATTACTTACTAATTATTAATAAGGGATATTAATAAATCTCAAATAACTAAAAAGAAGTGTTTTGTGAGTTGAATATTTTTAGCGCCTTTTCGTCTCAATATAAAAAACATCTTATTTAAATATAGAACATCATCCTTAAGTTCTCATCTTACCTAAATATAGAACATCATCCTTAAGTTCTCATCTTACCTAAATATAGAACATCATCCTTAAGTTCTCATCTTACTTAAATATAGAACATCATCCTTAAGTTCTCATCTTACCTAAATATAGAACATCATCCTTAAGTTCTCATCTTACTTAAATATAGAACATCATCCTTAAGTTCTCAACTACCCCTAATCACTTGGTTCCGTATCTCGTCCTCCTCCACCATCACCCAGTGTATTATTTTGAGTTAAGGCATTCTTACATAATTTATTCTGCTCCTTTAAGTATTTACAATGTCCACGATTCACCCCTATACAGCAGAGAGGACAGAACGCCAGCATATTCACCTCTTCTACATCCGCATACACGTGTATGAGTATCTTTA
This sequence comes from Odontocerum albicorne, assembly GCA_949825065.1. Lineage (NCBI taxonomy): Eukaryota > Metazoa > Arthropoda > Insecta > Trichoptera > Odontoceridae > Odontocerum > Odontocerum albicorne. The sequence continues at coordinate 5,331 of CATKWJ010000861.1, forward strand.
TGTTTTACTGGTCTCTCTTTCAAAATATTCTTCACTTAATCCAACCATACTTTAAGTCTTTTCAATGTCCACGATTCACTCCTATACAGTTGACACTAAAATACTATTGTGATCAATTATTCGGCTCCTTTAAGTCTTTTCGATGTCCACGATTCACTCCTATACAGTTGACACTAAAATACTATTGTGATCAATTATTCGGCTCCTTTAAGTCTTTTCAATGTTCACGATTCACTCCTATACAGTTGACACTAAAATACTATTGTGATCAATTATTCGGCTCCTTTAAGTCTTTTCGATGTCCACGATTCACTCCTATACAGTTGACACTAAAATACTATTGTGAACAATTATTCGGCTCCTTTTAGTCTTTTCGATGTCCACGATTCACTCCTATACAGTTGACACTAAAATACTATTGTGATCAATTGTTCGGCTCCTTTAAGTCTTTTCGATGTCCACGATTCACTCCTATACAGTTGACACTAAAATACTATTGTGATCAATTATTCGGCTCCTTTAAGTCTTTTCGATGTCCACGATTCACTCCTATACAGTTGACACTAAAATACTATTGTGAACAATTATTCGGCTCCTTTAAGTCTTTTCGATGTCCACGATTCACTCCTATACAGTTGACACTAAAATACTATTGTGAACAATTATTCGGCTCCTTTAAGTCTTTTCGATGTCCACGATTCACTCCTATACAGTTGACACTAAAATACTATTGTGATCAATTGTTCGGCTCCTTTAAGTCTTTTCGATGTCCACGATTCACTCCTATACAGTTGACACTAAAATACTATTGTGATCAATTCCACTGACAATGGACCACGGGGTTCCAGCACGCTCCATTATGAGCAGGGCCTGTAGGAAGTCAATGCCGCCATATAAGATGGGTGCAGGAGGGCGTACCCACGGTGGAGCGATGAGCTCGCGGATTTTATAAAGAGAGTGATTGTGGCAAGACACAGGGTTCGGAACTCTATTGAGGAAAGAAGGAGATCCGTTATGCTCCCAGTCTACCTGGAGCTCAAGGAGAAGTTCAGAGCTGAGGTTTCAAAGGCCAAAACCGAAAGCTTGAAGAGCGTGTGTAGACTGCAGGGCAGGGAAACGGTATGGGGCTTGCTTAAATCAGAGGCGCTCGGCAGCCGGTACTTGCCACCATCACTGTAGGTGTCAAACTATATAACACACCTGCGGAGCGAGTCGAGGCGATTTTGGGTCACTTCTATCCCGACGATGGCATCACTGCCAAAACGGATGAGCATGCTACCATTAGAGCGGATGCTTCTGGGTTTCTGGAGGCAGCGGATGAACCGGAGTTTGGATGCGTGGAGATCGGGGCGAATTCTTGCGGAAACGAACCTCAGGAAGGCGCCTGGATCCGATGGGTTCACGGCCGACATCCTGGCTAGGTTGAAAGAGGATTTCCCTGACCTGCTGTACGAACTCATGAACGCGTGTTTCCGGATCGGCCACTTTCCAACTGGTTGGAAGGGAGGTAGTGAACTGAGTCGCCAAGGATTTTTTCCCTTTTTTGTGTTCCATGTCCTCGCTGTTCTGTATCTCATGTGTGTGTGTATGTTTGGAAATGTGTGCGGGATATGAAGGAATGCGTCTGTGCACGGCTTATATGGGTCCCATCCCGGCATTTGCCTTACAACTAATGAATCACAGCAAACTCAGTCGGGATAGCCGGCAACGTGGCTTTCCAATGTGGTGTTTCGTTAGGTTAGGTTAGGTTTTTTTTTTTTTAGAGTGAGTTGACTTTGGCCGCCTTGTTTATTACATACGAGGCTTATCAGCACGATTTTTTTTTTTTTTTCCTAGTGTTTACTCTACATTTTGTGCTTTTGTCCCCGTGTTGCAGTGTATGGGATAGAGAGGAATGCGTCTGCGAACGTCTTTTATGGAACCTATCCCGGCATTTGCCTTACGACTGAGGAATCGCAGTAAACTCAGTCGGGATGGCCGGCTCTCTGACCTTCCGATGTGACCTTTAGTCCTCGGCATTATTCCCTGTGTCAGTGTCCGTTGTGTTCATTCTATCCCTTTCATTCATTCTTACCATGACAATGATCGCCGTCTTAATGTAGCATTGAATGGCTTCTGAGGTCTCCTTGTCGATCAACCAACATCTAATATCCTCCATCCTTATGGTCTGGCTGTTCAATTTGCACTCCGCAGGAGGAGCCTTGCACACATCCAAGGGAGGTTGTTTTCTGCACCCTGGCGTTTCCGAAGACGAGACTTACTTTCCTGTCGGTCAGGTATGACAGAATTAGTTTGTACATGTTTCGCGGGCACTTCTTCTTTTTCAGTTGAAGCAGTAAATAGGGCCACCACGCGTGATCAAAGGCGCCTTTGATGTCCAAGGAAATGACGAGGGCCACTTTTTATTGTTTCGGGCTTCCTTCATCACTGTCACGGCTCGGTTCAGCGCATCCTCAGTCGATTTCTGATGCGTAAACCCGTATTGTCGGTCACTCATGGCCCCAGCACTGCTCAGTGCCCACGAAAGTCTGTCCGTTATAAGCCTCTCCAGCACTCTTCCGAAGACCGGGATAAGTCCAATAAGACGCATGGATCCGATGTCATCCGACATCTTGCCCTGTTTGGGTATCAGGACGACCCTGGATTCCTTCCATATCTCCGGAAATCGTCCCACTGCCAAGCATGCGTTCATCATCGCCGTTATTTCCTTCGGGCATTCTCTCGCTGCTTGTTGGCATATGTCCGATGTCATTCCGTCCAGTCCAGGCGCTTTTTTCGGACTGATCCCGTCAATGGCAGACTGCACTTCGGCAATTGTAGACGTTCAAGTCCGGCGCGTCTCGCCCCGCCTCCTCGCAGATGCTTTCGCGCCGCATGGACACCGGGTGCGGGAGAGTCACCCAATCGACCGGCACCATGCATTTTCTGTCCTCGGGCAGCGAATAAAGTGTCCTCCTCCGTTTCACCCCGTACACCTCGGCCCTCTTCCGCACCACGAGAGCGAGCGGGGGTACACTGGAGATCGCCATCGCTGAATTCAGTGACATGGTCCTGTAACCCCGGCAGATTCTGATACATATGGGCCTCTGGGCTTGGTTTAGTCTTCTTCGAATGGCCCTTCTCCCGCACGCTTCCGCCCATATGCTGGCGCAATAGAGTGCCACCGGCTCCAGCGCTCTCCGGTAAAGCTGACGGAGAACCTCCGAGGACAAACCCCAAGTCGGCTTGGCAGCCCTGGCTATCATCCCAAAGGTTAGGTTAGGTTAGGTTAGGTTTTTTTTTTTGGATGAGTTGAGCTAATGGGCAACCTGGCTTATGACGCACCAGGTTTATAACCCCGGGATTGTGTTTGGACTCTCTGAAGTGGTTCTATGGAGACCCACTTCTTTGCCTGTTCCCTCAGTGCATACCCCAAAAGTGTTTATCATTTATTGCTCTGAATATGTTTAATGTGTTTCGAATGTTCAGTGTATGGATAGGACAAGGAATGCGTTCGCGCACGACTTTATTGGGAGCGCCCCGGCATTTGCCTTACAACAGGAGAAATCGCGGTAAACTCCTGAAAAATCCTGAAATTTTCCGAAATCCGTACAAAGTCGGAAAAGCTCGGAAAAATGTCGGAAAAACTCGGAAAATTCCCCCAACAATTTTCCGGCCTCAAAGCACTACAGTAGTTCCAGAATTTGGCTCCCGGTCACCCTCTTGAGTCTCGGCTCCCGGCCGCTTTCTTAAGTCACGACTCCCGGCCGCTCACTCCGACCGGCGCACCACCCCACCGGGGCCGTCGCCAAGCCAGAAAGAACCACGGAATTCGGAGCAGCACACTAAGAAAGAGAAAAAAATAATTAAAATATTTGAATATTTAAAAAAAAAGGAACATTATTTGAATTCAGTATCCTATCCTCTATGGAACACCGTTCTATGAAATAGAAATGTCAAATTGAAATGTCAAATTTAGCGATGTATTTCACTATGGTTTTTTCCAAATATCTTCGTTGATTTTACAACCACGAAAAAAACAAAAACACCAAAAGACAGATCGTCAAATTCCGCACAAAACAGATGCAATTTAAACCCCCGCAAAACAGGTAAAACGCTAGTTGCAAACCGAAAACGAAGAGCATAGAAACAACGATGCTTCCTCGACCAAGGTATGATCACAACTGGTTAGGTTAGGTTAGGTTTTTTTTTTTTTGTTTTTTTTTTTGAGTGAGTTGACTTTGGCCGCCTTGTTTATTACATACAAGGCTTATCAGCACGATTTGATTTATTTATTTTATTTTTTTTCCTTGTGTTTACTCTACATTTTGTGCTTTTGTCCCTGTGTTGCAGTGTATGGGATAGATAGGAATGCGTCTGCGCACGTCTTTTATGGAACCTATCCCGGCATTTGCCTTACGACTGAGGAATCGCAGTAAACTCAGTCGGGATGGCCGGCTCTCTGACCTTCCGATGTAACCTTTAGTCCTCGGCATTATTCCCTGTGTCAGTGTCCGTTGTGTTCATTCTATCCCTTTCATTCATTCTTACCATGACATTGATCGCCGTCTTAATGTAGCATTGAATGGCTTCTGAGGTCTCCTTGTCGATCAACCAACATCTAATATCCTCCATCCTTATGGTCTGGCTGTTCAATCTGCACCGTGCCTCAAAACGTACTCTTTTGGTTGCTGGGCAATCCTGCAGGACATGTTCGACTGTCTGTTGTGTTCTGTCGTCGCATGGGCAGGTTTCCTCATCTGCCAGTCTAAATCTCTTAAGGTATTGCCTGAATGCACCGTGTACTGTGAGAGCCTGTGTCACCTCAAAGCTCAGAGAGCTCATTTTGGCGTATGCGCGCGCCTCCTCGATGCTCTTGAAGAAGCGTTTCGTCATTCCTCCCGCCGTGTCCGTCAGATATTCCACATTCCAGGTGTACCGGGTTTTCTCCTTCAGTGCCTTCCTAGCGAAGCTCACTGGAAACTTGTCGTATGACGGTTGCACCCGTAGCGCTCCCGCTGCTCTCACAAGTTCGTCGGCCCTGTCATTGCCTCGGTTCCCCGAGTGACCCTTTACCCATCGGTAGTAGATTATATTGTCGCGATCTCTAACCCGGTCGCCGAGAGAGAAAATCTCCCTAACGATCGGATTCAAGCTTGCGCGATCCCTCATTGCCGTGAGTCCCGACAACGAGTCCGACTCGATGCGTATTGTCGTTCCGGATATGTCTTTCTTATAGACCCAGTCGACCGCCGACTTTATCGCTATCAGCTCCGCCTGGAAAACTGAGCAATAATCCGCCAGTTTCAATTTCTTAACGGCAATTTCTGCTCGTTCTCTATACACCACGAACGCTGCCCCAACCTTTCCATCCAGCAGGCTGCCGTCCGTGAAGATGTTGTATTCCTCGTCGTCGCGTGTTTCCTTCCCGCAAATATCTTCAGGATGCCTCTTCGCGGGATGTGGGAGAGATCCCCATTTCACCGGCAGCATGCATTCTCTGTCGCTCGGCAGTGTCGATAGCGGGGCTCCTCGCTTCACGCGGTACAGTTCGGCTGCTTCCAGGACTCGAAGAGCGAGAGGTGGCACGCCGGAGATGGCCATCGCTGAATTCAGCGAGATCGTGCGATATCCTCGGCAGATCCTTATGCACATGGGCCTCTGCGCTTGACCAAGCTTCCTGCGAATTGCCCTCCGTCTGCACGCCTCCCCCCAGATGCTGGAACAGTAGAGAGCAATGGGCTCTATAGCTCCTTTATAGAGCACCTGAAGAATCTCGGATGAGAGACCCCAGGTGGGTTTTGCTGCTCTTGAGACTGCTCCAAACAGTCCACCCATCTTCTGGCACACGGAGTCGACGTGTTCTGCCCAACTTAAATTCTTGTCTATTACGACGCCTAGCACTTTGCAGCTTCGCACCATTGCTATTCTGGACTGGCCCCGAAAGAGATCTGCTTCTCGCACCATCTTGTTTCTGGTGACACACATCGCGTGTGTTTTTTCCGCCGAGAACTCAAGCCTGCTCCTGCTGCCCCATTCCTTCACTCTCCGCAACGCTCCATTTGCCTTAACTTCCGCTTCCCTCAGTGTAACTCCGACCGCTATGAGCATTATGTCATCTGCAAACGACTGGATGTGTACCCCATCCTCGAAACTCTCCTGTAATAGTTCATCCAGGGTGATGTTCCAAAATATAGGTCCGCAGGAGGAGCCTTGCACACATCCAAGGGAGGTTGTTTTCTGCACCCTGGCGTTTCCGAAGACGAGGCTTACCTTCCTGTCGGTCAGGTATGACAGAATCAGTTTGTAGATGTTTCGTGGGCAGTTCTTCTTTTTCAGTTGAAGCAGTAAATAGGGCCACCACGCGTGATCAAAGGCGCCTTTGATGTCCAAGGAAATGACGAGGGCCACTTTTTTATTGTTTCGGGCTTCCTTCATCACTGTCACGGCTCGGTTCAGCGCATCCTCCGTTGATTTCTGATGCGTAAACCCGTATTGTCGGTCACTCATGGCCCCAGCACTGCTCAGTGCCCACGAAAGTCTGTCCGTTATAAGCCTCTCCAGCACTCTTCCGAAGACCGGGATAAGTCCAATAGGACGCATGGATCCGATGTCATCCGACATCTTGCCCTGTTTGGGTATCAGGACGACCCTGGACTCCTTCCATTTCTCCGGAAATCGTCCCACTGCCAAGCATGCGTTCATCATCGCCGTTATTTCCTTCGGGCATTCTCTCGCTGCTTGTTGGCATATGTCCGATGTCATTCCGTCCAGTCCAGGCGCTTTTTTCGGACTGATCCCGTCAATGGCAGACTGCACTTCGGCAATTGTGAATGGCGGCTCGTCTGCCGAGTCCGGCAGGAACTTGGTCAGTTGTCTGGTCTGTGCATCAGCCTCGGTATCAGATGTGATGTCATCATCTGGGAAGAAATGTCGGAGGATTGCTTCAGCGGTTTCATCGTCGTCTCCGCAGCTCCTCCCGTTGATCCTAATCGTCGCCGGCATGGGAACGCTACGGCGGGCCGTCAGTCTGTGCAACATGGACCAAACCGTTTCCCTGTTTTGGATTCTGCAGTGTTCCTTCCAGCTCGCCGTTTTAGCCGCGAGCACCGCACTCCTGAACTCCTCCTTAGCTTGCAGATAGGCCGCAAGGGTCAGAGGCCTTCGGATCACCCCCGAGTTGCGCAGTTTGCGTCTCGTCAGTTTGCGTGCGATTGTCACTCTCTTCAGGTTCCCCAATTCCTCCAACCATCAAGGACAGACCCTTCGTTGGCGTTTCCCCGTGAGTGGGATCGCTGCTTCGCAAGCCATCCGGACGGCCTCACCGACCTCACCGCACATCCGGTCGACATCCTCAGCGGTCCCCATTCCATCCCAATCGTCGGCCATATTCGCGATGGAGTCCCTGATACTGCCTCGGAATTTATTCCAGTTCGCCTTATGCTTTGCGTACTTCCTGGTTTTGTTTGGGCAGATGATCTGGTCTCGATCAGGGACTATTGTGAACTCTATAGGGTTGTGGTCGGAGAAATTGACAGTGCACCCATCCACCCGCCAGTCTCGGACCATCTCCAAGAGTCCACCGCTGCACATGGTCACATCTATAAATGAGACGACTCTTCTGTTCCCTCTGACGGTGTCGAAGGTAGGAGTCGCGCCCTCATTAAGGATGCTCCATCCCAGCTCAGCACAAAGGTCCGTGATGGCGGAGCCCCTAACGTCCGTTCTCGCGCTTCCCCACCACGTGCTCTTGGCATTGAAGTCACCGCCCACTACGAATTGGTGATTTTTGTAGAGGGACGCCATTATCTCAATCTTAGCGAGGATCGTATCGAGGCTTGCACGCGGCTCTACGTAGACCGATCCGAGGATCAGCTTTCGTCCCCCCAAGTGCACCGACACGAATACCGAGTTGGAGTCCGTAAATTCTGACAGTAGGACTGCTCTCAACTCGTCCGACCGTATCAAGATCATGGCTTTATTTGGGTTCTCCATTTGGGCCCCGGTTCTTTGAAACACACTGCCGCTTAATCCACGCACGCTACCAGTGGCCCCGGTATACGGCTCCTGCAGGAGAAAGACGTCAACCTCGTCACCCAGAACGGCCATGTCCAGGGCTAATGCCGATCGCTGCAGGTTTGCCTGATACACTCGGATTGGGTCGCACACGGCGTGCACGTTAGCCATAATTGATGGTCTCGCACGCTCGCTTCTCCAATCTTTGGAGGTATCCACACTGTCTATCGTTTGCCCTGTGCTCATCTGGCAGTTTAGCGCTCGACCTCGCATTCATCCTGCAACAGTTGGCGCATTTTTTTGTCAATTCGTCCTCCCTGGTGGGACATTCGGAGATACGGTGGTTCCCGCACAGTGCATGAATTTTTGGCTCTGGGTACATTTCGATGTCATGTGCCCGAATCCAAGGCACTTAAAACATTGCACTATTGGGGAGCAGTCCTCCACGTGCACCCGAATAAAGCCGATGTTGACTCTGCCCTGCTTCAGCAGGGCGTTCCTTAGATCGGGCTCCACCGAGGCGATTACATTTTTCAGTCTATCGCTGCGATTCCTCGTCATTCGCAGAATCCGCATCGACTGCTTGATGTCCGCTTCTCCGGTTGATTCGGAAATCACCTCGTTTTGCATAACGAGGCACTCAAATAGATCCTCCTCGCTGGTCTCCTTCCCTATTCCCTTGAAAATGATGATGGGTCGTCTGCGTCCGCTTTCCTCCGCCCGTAATCCGCTATCCTTTATTATAGCCTCTTTAAGCTTTATTATATGGCCAGGCTCAGGACAGGTCACCACCACTCGATTCATCGAGACCCCAGTCATCTTTTGAATCCCGATCTTGAGCGCTTGCGGCTTGACAGACGAGATTAACTTCTTCCTGATGGCCTCCGATGTCTCCTCTTTATTGGTGCTCGACACGACCAATGCATATGATTTTTCCCTTTGCGGGACCTCCGATGGGTATGCTACTCCTCCTACTCCCACTACGGGCCCTGAGTGGGTTCTCCCTCCACCGGTCATACTTGAAGCGGGTCCCGGACGGGGCTGGGTCCTAGCCGCTCTGCTCTCCTTTTTTAGGAGAGCCACCTCCCCCCTTATTTCGTCCATCTTCTCGCTGAGGACCTTGATGGCGTCCTCAACACCCGTTCCCTTGTCGGTAGCCCCGGCATTCACACCCCCCTCGTTTCGGGTCTTCTCCCAGCCATTGATAATGGTCTTCAACTCCAGGATAGCGCTTATGATGTCCTGGGATTTGGCTTTTTTCAAGACCACGTCGCAAAGTTGAACAGCCCTATCCCTGGCGCTGGTCTCGTCCCCACTGCTCTCCGTCTCGTTCTTCTCCATCCGGTCAGTTTTGGCTACTCTGCTTCGCTTCTTTCGTGGGGGCCTAGGCGTGTTTTCGGTGACGCAATTCTCCTCCGTCCCCGACATGTTGCGATCGCTAGCCGCTCCACTCGTTGAGATCTCCTCTCATCAAGTTCAACTCTAAGCTGTTATTCCTGCAGCCTGAAAAAAATTCCTGAATTTCCTGAAAAATAAATATCCTGAAGTTCCTGAAAAAAATATATTCCTGAAATCCTGAAAGATCCAGGAAAATTCCTGAAATTTTTCGAAAACCGTACAAAGTCGGAAAAGCTCGGAAAAATGCCGGAAAAACCCGGAAAATTTTCTCCAACAATTTTCCGGTCCCAAAGCACTAAGCAGTGTTCACTAAACAGCACTAAACAGTGTTTCCGGTCCCAAAGCACTAAACAGTGTTCACAGAACGCAGCACATGAGTTTGGCCGGGAGGCCACTCTCTTGAATCGCGACTCCTGGCCACTCTCTTGGATCACGACTGCTCACCACTCCACCGGGGCCGTCGCCCAGTCAGAAAGAAGCGCCACGGAATACGGAGCAGCTCACCTAGAATTTTTTTTAAATAGTAAAAAAAAAAAAAAAAATGAAATATATTATTTAGTTACCCATCCTATCATCCCTGGAACACTTCTATGAAATTCCGATTGTCAGAATTGAACTGTCAAATTTATCGTAATTTTTCACAGAAGTTATTTTTTAATATCTCCGTCAATTTTGACGCCACAGAAAAAATAAAAACACCAAAAGATAGATCGTCAAATTCCGCACAAAACACAAGCTATTTTAACTGTAAAACAGATTTAGGTTAGGTGAGGTTAGGTTAGGTAAGGTTTTTTTTGGATGAGTTGAGCTAATGGGCAACCTGGCTTATGACACACCAGGTTTATAACCCCGGGATTGTGTTTGGACTCTCTGAAGTGGTTCTATGGAGACCCACTTCTTTGCTTGTTCCCTCAGTGCATACCCCAAAAGTGTTTATCATTTATTATTGCTCTGAATATGTTTAATGTGTTTCGAATGTTCAGTGTATGGATAGGACAAGGAATGCGTTCGCGCACGACTTTATTGGAAGCGCCCCGGCATTTGCCTTACAACAGGAGAAATCGCGCTAAACTCCGTCGGGACGCGGCTGAAGGCCCTTCAAAGAGACCTGCCCTTTGGTATTATTCCCTTGTAATAGTGTTCATGTGTTTTGTGGAATTAACTACATCGGCGATATATTCGCATATGGTAAAAACATTCTCCTTCATTAACAGTCCTTTTTTTAGATGTTCTAGTTGCAGTCGGGACACCCTCAACTCGTTCTCTAGTTTCCTTCGTCTGATGGCCTGCGCGGGACAACTCAGCAGCACGTGTAGCACATCCTGCACCGCACTCTCGTCACATGGGCAGCTCTCAGACTCCGCAAGATGAAATCTTTTTAGGTATTTCATGAAGCATCCGTGTCCTGTGAGCGCCTGCGTTACTTCGAATGTGGGGATGATCCTTCTCCTGTGCTCGAGCGCCTCGCTTATAAATGGCTGGGAACGTTGCGCCGAAGCAACGCGGGTCTCGCGTGATTCTGGAGGAGGGAATGACAACCAGGGAGTTGAGAATGCAATAAAAGGGTTATCTGAGATGGTCAAAGAGATGCAGAAGGACATCGTCCAACTCAAAGAAACAAAAGGGGATGCCGGAACAATGAAGCGCGGTCCGACATACGCAAGTGCGGTCGGCGGTCAGAGGACGACCAATGGAGTTACTGGGATTGGTGCAGCGGAGCAGAAGCTGCCAGAAAGGAGCTATGCCTTGGTGGTGTCGAGCGATAGGAAGGAGGACACCTCGGCAGCCATAAGGAAGGCTATTTTTGCGGGCGTAAAGCCCAAGCTCGGAGAACTGAAAATAGGCATTAACGGTGTCTCTGCGGTTTCCCAGAATAGGGTTTTAATCACGTGTCCGGAGCGGGAGCACGCTGCACGGCTGAAGACCGTCCTGAACCAAGTTGAGGGTCTTAAGGCGCATGAAGGGAGAGGCAAGAGACCTGTGGTCATTTTTAAGGGTGTGGGGAATGAAACACCCGACAATGAATTTATAGAGAGCCTTGTCATGCAAAATAATGGGGTTCATCTGGCTCTGAGGGGTAAACCAGAGGAAGATGTCAAGATTCTGCGGGCCACTAAGGGTAGGAATGAATTCCTCCGGAACCTTATCGTCTCGGTAAGCTTTAGAAAGCACCAATTATGGCAGTTAGACAGATAAGGGATATCAGGGTGTTACAGCGAAATCTGCAGAGGGCAAGATTGGCACAGGACATGGTGGGCATGTCAGACGCCGGGGTGAGTCTCCTGCAAGAGCCGTACACCGGAGCTGTCGGAAAAGTGAGCTGCAGCGGAAAAAATGTTTTTCAGTGGCAGGGCGGCACTCGCGATAACCCCTGCAAGGCGACGATTTTGATAAACCCAGACATCCCAGTGGGAAGGCAGCTGGATGATTACACTGACGCCAACTCGGTCTTCGTGACGGTGAAGACGGCGACTGACAGAAACATCATATTCGGCTCGGTATATGTCGAGCCAGAAGCGGATCTTGACCCCATCATTGCAAACCTGGGATTGGTATTCGCGGCAGCCGAGAACATGGGCGCTTTGATCATGGTCGGGGGCGACTTCAATGCGAAGAGTCCCTGGTGGGGCTCCAGCGTGACGGACAGGAGAGGCGTTAAACTGGCCGACTTTATGGCGGGGATGGGCTGCACCATGTTGAACCGAGGTGATTCTCCCACTTTTGAAGTATTCAGGAGAGGGAGAAGAATAACTTCCAGCATCGACGTTACGTTCTGCTGTGCTACGATGGAAGGACTGGTGTCGGACTGGGAGGTGGATGCGGAGAACGATGGAGTTTCAGACCACAACGCCATCCATTTTTCGATAGGCGCCGTCATTCCATCGAAACCTTCTAACCCGGTAACAACGAGACGTTATAGAACCGACCTGGCCAACTGGAGCAAATTTTCCGAGGCATTTTCTATATTCGCAAATGACCTCACGAATGCCGTGAAAAGATGTGGCAGTGCCCAGGAACTCGATCTGATCTGGGGCGAAATGTACTCCATACTGAGCAGAGCCTGCAATAAATCCATGCCGCCATACAAGATAGGCTCCACCGACAAGAAACGTTGCCCGTGGTGGAACGAGGATCTCGCCGAGCTCAAAAAACAGGTGATAGCGGCGAAACGAAAGGTCCGTAACTCTAGCGAATATAGAAGGAGGAACGTTACAATACCCATATATGTAGAACTTAAAGAGAAGTTCCGCTCGGAGGTCTCCAAGTCAAAGACGGAACACTGGAAAGACTACTGCCGGGTGCAAGACAGAGAGACGATTTGGGGCATGATGGACAGAATCGGTGGCCGCGCACGACGTATACCGACGAACGTTTCGGTCGGGGGGAGGATGTTCGATGACGCAGGGGAGATGGTGACTGCGGTCCTTGAGCATTTTTACCCCGACGATGACTGCTCCACCGAGACTGCACTTCATGCGTCAATCAGGCACGAGGCATCGGGGGTCCCGGATGCGGGGGATGAGCCCGGATTTGTCGAGGTCGAGATTCGGATGGCGATAGGGGAGATGAGTCCGAAGAAGGCACCGGGAGCTGACGGTTTCACATCCGATGTACTGGCTAAAGTGGCTGGTGATCACCCGGATTTGATAACTGAGCTCATGAATGCCTGTCTGAGGATCTCACACTTCCCGACCGCCTGGAAGGGGGCTCACGCCATCTTAGTCCCGAAGTCCGGAAAGCCCGGAGTTGACGTCTCGAACTTTCGGCCTATCGGACTCATCTCAGTATTCGGGAAGCTCTTGGAAAAACTGATGATTGGCCGGGTTACTTGGCGGATGGAGCGCGAGGGCACAATCAGCGGCAGACAATTTGGATTCACACACCAAAAATCGGCCGAGGATGCCTTAAACGCTGTTGTCGCTATATTAAAACGGGCAAGAACCAGTAAGAAGATCGCCATTGCCGTTTCTCTTGACATCAGAGGGGCATTCGACCACGCGTGGTGGCCGTTCCTGAAAGTCCAGCTAATTAGAAGAGGTTGCCCGCGCAACATCTTTCTACTTATAGAGAGCTACTTGCGAGACCGCAGCGTATCAATGACGCTGCGGGACAACACCGGCAAGAAGGCCACAACGAAGGGATGCGTCCAGGGATCGGCGTGCGGCCCGAAGATGTGGAACCTTATAGTCGACGATCTCCTTCAGACGGATTTCGGAGACGGAGTGCACATCCAGGCGTACGCCGATGACATTGTATTGATAGTCACTGGTGACTGTATGGATGACGCGGAGAGGGAAACCAACGACGCTCTGGCCTTGGTGGGTAGCTGGGGTCAGCGGGCGAAGCTGAATTTCTCCGCTCCGAAATCGTTGGCCATGGTAGTCACCAGAAAACTTGCACAGCGCGAACCGTGCTTGTGGCTGAGTGGGGAAAGCGTGTCGATTGTAGACAGCTTTAAGCTTCTTGGAGTCGTGATAGACAAGAACTTAGGCTGGAGCAAACATGTTGACCTCATCCGTAGCAAGATGGCCACGCAATATAATGTCCTATCCAGAATTGCCAGATGCACCTGGGGAGTTATGCCGGACGTCGTCAGGACGATCTATGTCGGAGCGGTGCAGCCTATTGCCCTATATTGCGCGAGCGTGTGGGGAGAGGCCTGCCTCCGGAAAACAGTGGCGAAGAGGATTGATCAGGCCCAAAGACCGTTCTGCATACGTATGATAAGAGGATACCGCACGGTGTCATCGGCATCAGCCGCGGCCGTGGCGGGAGTCATGCCGCTGAGTTTAAAGGCTCAAGAGAGCGCCGATTTGTACGCTGTCAGAAGAGGTGGTCCGCTGCCGGGAGTCCCTGACGACAGAAAATACCAAGGCGTGGTCAAAAGATCCGATCTACCGCATCCCTCGGAGTATGGCCCGATCATCAAGCTCAACGTCGACGGTCGAGGCCCCCCATGTCTGACACTGTATACGGATGGAAGCCTGCTCGAAGGCAGGGTCGGAGCGGCTTTCGTGGCCTACAGGAATGGACAAGAAATAACACGCAAGAAAATTAAACTAGCAGACTACTGCTCGGGGTTAGGTAAGGTTAGGTTAGGTTAGGTTAGGTTAGGTTAGGTTAGGTTGAATCAGGTGAGAGTTGCGATGTGGGAGACCTTGCTTATCGCGTACAAGGTTGCGGGATCGAATTTTTTATTCCTTATTATTTACCTCGGCGAACTGGCTCGCCGTGGATTTTCCCCTTTATGTGTTCCCTGACAGCGGTGTCAGTGTTCTTTGTATTATTGTGTCTGTTTGGCTCTAATCAGGGATGGGTGGGAAGGCGTCTGCGCACGTCTTTATTGGTGTCCACCCCGGCATCTGCCCTAAGATTGAGAAAACGCAGAAAACTCAATCGGGGTGGCCGGCCCAGTGGCCTTCCGATCTGGTGTATGTTCCTTCGGCATTGTCCCCAGAGTGATTATGTGTACCTATTGTGTTCCCTGTGTGCCCATGTTCTGTCTTTCATTCATCCCAACCATGTGTCTGACGATCCTCCTCATGAAGTCCTGCGCCACTCCCACTGTCTCTTTGTCAATCAATGCAGCCTTTAATGTCTCTATGTCCAGGATGTCAGTCCGCAAGGTCTTCGCGGCCCTGTGCCTCGTCTTTTCTCCTGCGGGGCATTCGAATAGAACGTGGTCCACCGTCTGTGGTGTCGTGTCGTCACAGGGGCAGGAATCATCAGTCACCAGATTAAACCGCTTCAAGTAGGCTCTCATAGCTCCGTGCCCTGACAGAATCTGTGACACTTCGTACGTCGGAGAGCAAATTTTCGAGCATTGGAGTGCCTGAGTTATGGTCGGGAGGAACCTCTTGGTAGTGCTCCCGGTTGAGTCCCCACTGTATTCTGCGTTCCATGCTTCCACTGTCTTCTGCCTGATGCGCATTTTGGCATAGCTCAGCGGAAACAGGTCATAGACCGGTTTCACTCGCAAAGCTCCCGCCGCCCTCGCAAGCTCGTCCGCTCTGTCGTTTCCAACGTTGCCGGAGTGTCCCTTAACCCATGCGAACGATATTCGGTTTCGTCGCTCTCTTATGCAGTCAGCCATGTGGAAAATCTCCCTAACTATGGGGTTTAGACTTCTATGATCCCTCATTGCTGCCAGACCCGAGAGCGAGTCCGATTCAAGACAGATCACTTTCCCGGTAGTTCCACTGGAAATCGCCCACCTCAGTGCCTCCCGCATAGCCACCAGCTCCGCCTGGAACACGGAACAGTAGTCCGCCAGCTTGAACTTCCCTCTAGCGATCTCGGTCCCACGCCTGTACACCACAAATGTGGCACCGACTTTGCCGTTTAGTAAACTCCCGTCTGTGTAGACGCTCAAGTCCGGCGCGTTTTGCCCCGCCTCCTCGCAGATGCTTTCACGCCGCATGGACGCCGGGTGCGGGAGAGTCACCCAATCGACCGGCACCATGCATTTTCTGTCCTCGGGCAGCGAATAAAGTGTCCTCCTCCGTTTCACCCCGTACACCTCGGCCCTCTCCCGCACCACGAGAGCGAGCGGGGGCACACCGGAGATCGCCATCGCTGAGTTCAGTGACATGGTCCTGTAACCCCGGCAGATTCTGATACATATGGGCCTCTGGGCTTGGTTTAGTCTTCTTCGAATGGCCCTTCTCCCGCACGCTTCCGCCCATATGCTGGCGCAATAGAGTGCCACCGGCTCCAGCGCTCCCCGGTAAAGCTGACGGAGAACCTCCGAGGACAAACCCCAAGTCGGCTTGGCAGCCCTGGCTATCATCCCAAAGAGAGCAGTTATCCTCCGACACACCATGTCCATGGTGGTTTGGTCATGGTGGTTAGGTTAGGTTAGGTTAGGTTAGGTTAGGTTAGGTTAGGTTAGGTTAGGTTAGGTAAGGTTAGGTTAGGTTAGGTTAGGTTAGGTTAGGTTAGGTTAGGTTAGGTTAGGTTAGGTTAGGTTAGGTTAGGTTAGGTTAGGTTAGGTTAGGTTAGGTTAGGTTAGGTTAGGTTAGGTTAGGTTAGGTTAGGTTAGGTTAGGTTAGGTTAGGTTGAATCGGGTGTTAGTTGTGAAGTGGGAGACCTTGCTTATCGCGTACAAGGTTGCGGGATCGAATTTTTACTCACCTCGGCAAACTGTCTCGCCGCAGATTTGCCCCTTTATGTGTTCCCTGACGGCGGTGTCAGTGTTCTGTGTGCTTTTATGTTTGGCTCTAATTAAGGATGGGTGGGAAGGCGTCTGCGCACGTCTTTATTGGTACCTACCCCGGCATTTGCCCTTAGATTGAGAAAGCGCAGAAACTCAATCGAGGTGGCCGGCCCAGTGGCCTTCCGATTTGGTATTTGTTCCTTCGGCATTATCCCCAAAGTGATTTTGTGTACCTATTGTGTTTCCTGTACCCCCATGTTATGTCTTTTGTTCATTGCTATCATGTGTCTTACCATCTCCGTCATGAAATCCTGCGCCACTCCTACTGTCTCCTTTTCAACCAGTGCAGCCTTTAGCGATTCCATGTCCCGGATGTTAGTCCGCAGGGTCTTCGCCCACTTGTGCCTCGCCTTTTCTCCTGCAGGGCATTCGAACAGAATGTGGTCCACCGTCTGCTGTGTCGTGTCATCACAAGGGCAGGAATCGTCATTTGTAAGCTTGAACCGTTTCAAGTAGGCCCTCATAGCTCCGTGTCCGGACAGTATCTGAGACACCTCGTACGTCGGAGAGCTAATCTTGGAACACTGGAGTGCCTGCGTTATGTTCGGGAGGAACCTCTTGGTGATGCTCCCGGTTGGATCATCGCTATATTCTGTATTCCAAGTCTCCACTGTTTTTTGTCTCATTTGCATTTTAGCGTAGCTTATTGGAAACCGATCAAAAACCGGTTGAACCCGCAAAACCCCCGCCGCCCTCGCAAGCTCGTCCGCTCTGTCATTTCCGACGTTGCCGGAGTGTCCCTTGACCCATGCAAAGGATATTTTGTTTCGTCGCTTTCTGATACTGTCCGCCATAGATAAAATCTCCCTTACTATAGGGTTCAAGCTTCTATGATCCCTCATTGCTGCCAGTCCTGAAAGGGAGTCCGATTCGAGATGAATTATTTTCCCCGTAGTCCCACTGGAATCCGCCCATCAGTTAGGTTAGGTTAGGTTGAATCAGGTGAGAGTTGCGATGTGGGAGACCTTGCTTATCGCGTACAAGGTTGCGGGATCGAATTTTTTATTCCTTATTATTTACCTCGGCGAACTGGCTCGCCGTGGATTTTCCCCTTTATGTGTTCCCTGACAGCGGTGTCAGTGTTCTTTGTATTATTGTGTCTGTTTGGCTCTAATCAGGGATGGGTGGGAAGGCGTCTGCGCACGTCTTTATTGGTGTCCACCCCGGCATCTGCCCTAAGATTGAGAAAACGGTTAGGTTAGGTTAGGTTAGGTTAGGTTAGGTTAGGTTAGGTAAGGTTAGGTTAGGTTAGGTTAGGTTAGGTTAGGTTAGGTTAGGTTAGGTTAGGTTAGGTTAGGTTAGGTTAGGTTAGGTTAGGTTAGGTTAGGTTAGGTTAGGTTAGGTTAGGTTAGGTTAGGTTAGGTTAGGTTAGGTTAGGTTAGGTTAGGTTAGGTTAGGTTAGGTTAGGTTAGGTTAGGTTAGGTTAGGTTAGGTTAGGTTAGGTTAGGTTAGGTTAGGTTAGGTTAGGTTAGGTTAGGTTAGGTTAGGTTAGGTTAGGTTAGGTTAGGTTAGGTTAGGTTAGGTTAGGTTAGGTTAGGTTAGGTTAGGTTAGGTTAGGTTAGGTTAGGTTAGGTTAGGTTAGGTTAGGTTAGGTTAGGTTAGGTTAGGTTAGGTTAGGTTAGGTTAGGTTAGGTTAGGTTAGGTTAGGTTAGGTTAGGTTAGGTTAGGTTAGGTTAGGTTAGGTTAGGTTAGGTTAGGTTAGGTTAGGTTAGGTTAGGTTAGGTTAGGTTGAATCAGGTGAGAGTTGCGATGTGGGAGACCTTGCTTATCGCGTACAAGGTTGCGGGATCGAATTTTTTATTCCTTATTATTTACCTCGGCGAACTGGCTCGCCGTGGATTTTCCCCTTTATGTGTTCCCTGACAGCGGTGTCAGTGCTCTTTGTATTATTGTGTCTGTTTGGCTCTAATCAGGGATGGGTGGGAAGGCGTCTGCGCACGTCTTTATTGGTGTCCACCCCGGCATCTGCCCTAAGATTGAGAAAACGCAGAAAACTCAATCGGGGTGGCCGGCCCAGTGGCCTTCCGATCT
This sequence comes from Odontocerum albicorne, assembly GCA_949825065.1. Classification (NCBI taxonomy): domain Eukaryota; kingdom Metazoa; phylum Arthropoda; class Insecta; order Trichoptera; family Odontoceridae; genus Odontocerum; species Odontocerum albicorne. The sequence continues at coordinate 23,971 of CATKWJ010000861.1, forward strand.
GGTGTATGTTCCTTCGGCATTGTCCCCAGAGTGATTATGTGTACCTATTGTGTTCCCTGTGTGCTCATGTTATGTCTTTCGTTCATCCCAATCATGTGTCTGACGATCTTCCTCATGAAGTCCTGCACCACTCCCACTGTCTCTTTGTCAATCAATGCAGCCTTTAATGTCTCTATGTCCAGGATGTTAGTCCGCAAGGTCTTCGCGGCCCTGTGCCTCGTCTTTTCTCCTGCGGGGCATTCGAATAGAACGTGGTCCACCGTCTGTGGTGTCGTGTCGTCACAGGGGCAGGAATCATCAATCACCAGATTAAACCGCTTCAAGTAGGCTCTCATAGCTCCGTGCCCTGACAGAATCTGTGACACTTCGTACGTCGGAGGTTAGGTTAGGTTAGGTTAGGTTAGGTTAGGTTAGGTTAGGTTAGGTTAGGTTAGGTTAGGTTAGGTTAGGTTAGGTTAGGTTAGGTTAGGTTAGGTTAGGTTAGGTTAGGTTAGGTTAGGTTAGGTTAGGTTAGGTTAGGTTAGGTTAGGTTAGGTTAGGTTAGGTTAGGTTAGGTTAGGTTAGGTTAGGTTAGGTTAGGTTAGGTTAGGTTAGGTTAGGTTAGGTTAGGTTGAATCAGGTGAGAGTTGCGATGTGGGAGACCTTGCTTATCGCGTACAAGGTTGCGGGATCGAATTTTTTATTCCTTATTATTTACCTCGGCGAACTGGCTCGCCGTGGATTTTCCCCTTTATGTGTTCCCTGACAGCGGTGTCAGTGCTCTTTGTATTATTGTGTCTGTTTGGCTCTAATCAGGGATGGGTGGGAAGGCGTCTGCGCACGTCTTTATTGGTGTCCACCCCGGCATCTGCCCTAAGATTGAGAAAACGCAGAAAACTCAATCGGGGTGGCCGGCCCAGTGGCCTTCCGATCTGGTGTATGTTCCTTCGGCATTGTCCCCAGAGTGATTATGTGTACCTATTGTGTTCCCTGTGTGCTCATGTTATGTCTTTCGTTCATCCCAATCATGTGTCTGACGATCTTCCTCATGAAGTCCTGCACCACTCCCACTGTCTCTTTGTCAATCAATGCAGCCTTTAATGTCTCTATGTCCAGGATGTTAGTCCGCAAGGTCTTCGCGGCCCTGTGCCTCGTCTTTTCTCCTGCGGGGCATTCGAATAGAACGTGGTCCACCGTCTGTGGTGTCGTGTCGTCACAGGGGCAGGAATCATCAATCACCAGATTAAACCGCTTCAAGTAGGCTCTCATAGCTCCGTGCCCTGACAGAATCTGTGACACTTCGTACGTCGGAGAGCAAATTTTCGAGCATTGGAGTGCCTGAGTTATGGTCGGGAGGAACCTCTTGGTAGTGCTCCCGGTTGAGTCCCCACTGTATTCTGCGTTCCATGCTTCCACTGTCTTCTGCCTGATGCGCATTTTGGCATAGCTCAGCGGAAACAGGTCATAGACCGGTTGCACTCGCAAAGCTCCCGCCGCCCTCGCAAGCTCGTCCGCTCTGTCGTTTCCAACGTTGCCGGAGTGTCCCTTAACCCATGCGAACGATATTCGGTTTCGTCGCTCTCTTATGCAGTCAGCCATGTGGAAAATCTCCCTAACTATGGGGTTTAGACTTCTATGATCCCTCATTGCTGCCAGACCCGAGAGCGAGTCCGATTCAAGACAGATCACTTTCCCGGTAGTTCCACTGGAAATTGCCCACCTCAGTGCCTCCCGCATAGCCACCAGCTCCGCCTGGAACACGGAACAGTAGTCCGCCAGCTTGAACTTCCCTCTAGCGATCTCGGTCCCACGCCTGTACACCACAAATGCGGCACCGACTTTGCCGTTTAGTAAACTCCCGTCTGTGTAGACGTTCAAGTCCGGCGCGTTTTGCCCCGCCTCCTCGCAGATGCTTTCACGCCGCATGGACGCCGGGTGCGGGAGAGTCACCCAATCGACCGGCACCATGCATTTTCTGTCCTCGGGCAGCGAATAAAGTGTCCTCCTCCGTTTCACCCCGTACACCTCGGCCCTCTCCCGCACCACGAGAGCGAGCGGGGGCACACCGGAGATCGCCATCGCTGAGTTCAGTGACATGGTCCTGTAACCCCGGCAGATTCTGATACATATGGGCCTCTGGGCTTGGTTTAGTCTTCTTCGAATGGCCCTTCTTCCGCACGCTTCCGCCCATATGCTGGCGCAATAGAGTGCCACCGGCTCCAGCGCTCCCCGGTAAAGCTGACGGAGAACCTCCGAGGACAAACCCCAAGTCGGCTTGGCAGCCCTGGCTATCATCCCAAAGAGAGCAGTTATCCTCCGACACACCATGTCCACGTGCTTCGACCAGTTGAGACATCTGTCGATGACGACTCCCAGCACTTTTATGCTGTCCACCATGGCTATCTCGGACTGTGCGAGGTGAATCTTTGCTTGTCTATGGAGTTTCTTTCTTGTGATGCACATTGCAAATGTCTTTTCGGGTGAAAACATAAGTTTTGCGCGGTGACTCCACAGATCGATCCTACGAAGGGTGTTGTTCATCCTCTCTTCTGCCTCACTCAGCGTGCCACAGTCCGAGATCACCAGTACGTCATCCGCAAAGGCCTGGATGTGGACTCCTTCCCCGAAATCTTCCTGCAGAAGGCTGTCCATGATGAGATTCCAGAAGAAGGGCCCACACGACGATCCCTGCACGCATCCCAGCGTCGCGGACCTCTCCTCGGTCGCATCCCCGACACCGATCCTTACCTTTCTATCTTGGAGGTAGGACTGTACCAGTAGGAATAGGTTTCTCGGACAGTTCTTTTCTCGCAGTTGTTCCAGCAGAAAGGGCCACCACGCATTGTCAAAGGCCCCCTTGATGTCGAGTGAGACAACTATTGCCACTCTCTTGCCGTCGCGTGCCGCCCTCATCACTCCGACAGCACGGTTTAGGGCGTCCTCTGTTGACCTTTGCTGCGTGAAGCCGTATTGTCTACCACTGAGTGAGCCAACGCTTGCGAACGTCCACTGAAGCCTTCCGACGATCAGCTTTTCAAGCACCTTGCCAAATACCGGAAGCAGTCCTATCGGCCTCGAGGAAGTCACGTCTCCAGACGGTCTGCCCTGTTTAGGAATCAGTATGACTGCTGATTCCTTCCATCTCCTCGGGAATCGTCCGGTTCTCAGACAGAGGTTGAACATATTCAATGCCTCCGCCGGGTGGAGTTGTACCACTCGCCGGCATATGTCCGAGGTGAGTCCGTCTATCCCGGGAGCCTTTTTAGGGCTTATCGTGTCCAGGGCCGTCTGCAACTCCAGCAGCGTGAATGGTGGGTCATCCGCAGTGTCCGGAATTAACTCGACCCGCTCCCTCAAGCTTCCATTCTCCAGCGAGTCTGTGTCGGTGTTATCCCCCGGAAAAAAGTGCTCCAGGATGCCCTTTGCCGTTTCCGACTCGGTTCTACAAATCTTTCCCCGAATCCTGAGTGTAGTCGGCGGCACCGTCTTACGGCTCCTGAGCACCCTGTCCACCATGCCCCAAACGGTCTCAGCGGTCTGCAATTGGCAAAACTCCTTCCAACTGCTCGTTTTCGCCAATCCAACTGCAGCCCTGAATTCCTCCTTGGTTTCAAGGTACTCGGGAAGAATGAGCTCCCGACGAATCGCACTGGAGTTTCTCAGCCTTCTCTTGGCAGCGATCATCTTCCTCTTTAGGGCTGCCAGATCCTCCGACCACCATGGGCAGCTTCGCCTCGTGCGCGGCTTCAAGAGCGGTATGGCAGTGCGACATGCAGAGACCACCACCGACTCGAACGCCCCGCTGAGCCCCTCCGCATCCCAGGGTTCCGAGCTCGACGCAGTATTTCCGACCGCCTCGTCTAATGTAGTCCTGATTGCCTCGTCAAACCGCCTCCAGTTGGCTCGAGCGGTTGCATATATCTTCGTTCCGCGGGGGGCTGACAGCGCGAAACCTCCCGTCGATATCTCAAAGCGTATGGCGTTGTGGTCGGAGAAGAACTCACTCGACGCGTCCACTCGCCACCCGTGAATTTGCTCCATTAGCCCTTCACTACAAATTGACACGTCTATGCAGGAGACGAGCCGTCTTCCCCCTCTCGTGGCCTCGAAGGTTGGAGTGTTTCCCTCGTTCAGTGTGTACCAACCGAGCTCTGCGCATAGGTCGTTCAGAACAGCACCTCTAGCGTTTGTTCTGTCACTTCCCCACCAGGTGCTCCAGGCGTTGAAATCCCCCCCTATTATAATCTGGCGACCTTCGTGCGCCTTAGCCAACTCCCTGAGCCTTCCAAGCATCGGCTCCAGGTCAGCACGCGGCTCGATGTACACCGATCCCAGGATCAGCCCCCCCCCCGCCAGGCCCACAGACACGAACACAGAATTTGCGTCCGTGAACTCTGAGAGGAGGACCCCCCCCATGCCGCCGTTGTTGAGGAGGATGCAAGTCTTCGCCGGAGTTTCAGCGCTGGCTTCAGGCCACTGGTACACCGCTCCGGACGCTCCGAGCACCCGTCCAGTTGCGCCAGTGTACGGCTCCTGCAGCAGCACGACATCCGCCGAGTCCCTCTTGATCAAGTCCAAGGCCACGGACGATCGCCCCGAATTCACTTGGCACACCCTGACAGAGGCCAGCGAGGTCCCCATCCCGACAACGCGAGGCTCCCGAAGCTCTACTATTCTCCCGTTAGCAGCCATAGTCGGTACGTTCTCTGGCCCTCCCCTCCATCTTCAGCAGAAACGGGCAGTCTCGACTGTTTGCCCTATGTTTGATGTCTCCCCTGCTCAAGCCGCGCTCCCCGGCCCTGCAGCAATTGTGGCACCTCTTGGATTCTTCCCTCTCCTTCACAGTGCACTCCGAGAAACGGTGATCACCAGCACAATGCATGCATCTCTGCTTCTCTGTGCACCGAGATGTCATATGCCCGAAACCGAGACACTGAAAGCATTGCAGCAGAGGCGAGTAATCCTCCACGTGAATCCTGGAGAAGCCGAGGTTGACCCGACCCCTGTTAAGCAGCGTCGACCTCAACTGAGGCGACACTGACGCGAGTATATTCTTCCGGGTATCGTTCCTGTTTGGCATGGTTCTGATGATCCTCAGGTGTTCCTGGATCTGATCATCCCCCAAGGTCTCAAACACCTCGTCGTTCTGCAGCACGAGTTCCTCCATCAGGTCCTGTTCAGACTCTGTCCTGCAGATGCCCTTGAAGATGACGAGTGGTCTCTTCCTCCTGCCATCGGTCGCGGCGAGATCCTTGACAGAATTGATAGCCCCCTTGAGTTTTGTCAGGTGTTTCTCCTCCGGGCAAGTTATCACGACTCGGTTCTGCGAAATGGTGGACACGCCGGTGATCCCTATTTTAAGCTCTTTTGGCTTCACAGCAGAGAGGAGACGCTTCTTAATACTGTCCGCAGTGTCCTTTTTGTCGCTGCTTGAGACGACCACTGCGTACCTCTTGTCGGGGATGCTACCCGAGATAGCGACATCCATGCGAGGAGCACTTCCTACGCCTCTCGATCCCCCCGCGACGCTTGCGTACGTCATCCGTGCGCCGGACTGGACAATCCCGATTTTACTCTCCTGCCTCATCTGCGTCATGTCCCTCTGCATGCTGGCCATTTGCTCCCCCAAGCGCCTTATCGCTTCCTCCATATTACCGGCACCCCCTCTGGTCCCACTTTCACTCCCGTCAGCAGCTCCCGGACTCCCAGCGAGGTCGGAAACTATAGCCCTGATTTCCTCTATGGCATCCGAGATTTCCGTCGACTTTGTCCTTCTGGCGATACTATCGCAGAGTTCCAGGGCTCGATCCCTCTTGGAGGCTCTGCTCGCTCCCATGACGTCCGCGTCAGCCTCGGGGCTGTCACTGTCCTCAGTGAGCCTCCTTCTATGCGGGGATCTAGGCGTCACTGCCGACCTCGCAAAAGGGTCCCCAGAGACGGGAGTCTTTGCCTCTCGATGAGACATTGCAAGATAAAAGCAATCCCTTCCCTCTCTCTCCCCACAGTCTCTCAAAAGCACAGTTCAAGGTTCAAAGCAAAAAATTAATTGCCGAGTGAATTTGAAATCACAGTTCACACAACATCAAAATCATAAAAAAAAATTAAAGAGTTATCAAACACAGTTCAGATTTCGTAAATAAATATAAAAAGTTATTGAAAAAAAAAATAAAGAAAAACATAGTCAAAAGGCAAAAATGAAAAGTTGTCCAACACGCTGCTGCAGAAAGATGAGAAGAAAAAAACAAAAAGAAAAGCACAGTACAAAACCAAGATAAAATTGTCACTAAAACACAGTTCACAGTTGAAAAGTAAATTGAAATCATCAAACATAGTTCGCCGTTTTCGCAATATATTCTTCTACACGAAACCCAACTCCATACATATGCAGGAAGTGTGGGTTGCGAATTAAAAAAATCCCTCTCGTTGATGTCTCTCGACTACAAAAAAAATTTTCTTCCTGCGAATCGCAAGAAATCCTCTTCGTTGATGTCTCCAGATACAGAAATCACTTCTCTCAACACTTGTGAAGTCTTTTCGGAGGCTTTGAAAATTGAATGAAATTTTCCGAGAACAATGAAAATTTCCGGGAACCCTCAAATGTCGGGAAAGCTCGGAAAAATGCCGGAAAAACCCGGAAAATTCCGGAAAATTTCGGAAAAACTTTTGGCTCCTGGCCACTCTCTCAAGTCACGACTCCTGGCCGCTCTCTCAAGTCACGGCTCCCGGCCGCTCACTCTAACCTCGACGCACCGCCCCGCCGGGGCCGTCGCCCAGCCAGAAAGAAGTCCCACCGAATTCGGAGCAGCACATAGAGAAAAGAAAAAAAACAAGAATTAAAATATATCAAAATTTAAAAAGAGAAATTATTTAAACAAGACATCCCCATCTTCTATGGAACATTCTTCCATGGAGTTAATCTGTCAGAATTGAACTGTCAAAAAATTCACAAAAGTTATTTTCAAATATCTCCGCTGATTTTACAGCCACGAAAAAAAAAAAAGCACCAAAAGAAAGATCGTCAAATTTCGCACAAAACACTTATGATTTAAACCTCGCACAGCACACGCAACGCAAACCGTGAACCGAAAACGAAGAGCACAGAAACAACGATGCTCTCTCGACCAAGGTATGATCACAACTGGTTAGGTTAGGTTAGGTTAGGTTAGGTTAGGTTAGGTTAGGTTAGGTTAGGTTAGGTTAGGTTAGGTTAGGTTAGGTTAGGTTAGGTTAGGTTAGGTTAGGTTAGGTTAGGTTAGGTTAGGTTAGGTTAGGTTAGGTTAGGTTAGGTTAGGTTAGGTTAGGTTAGGTTAGGTTAGGTTAGGTTAGGTTAGGTTAGGTTAGGTTAGGTTAGGTTAGGTTAGGTTAGGTTAGGTTAGGTTAGGTTAGGTTAGGTTAGGTTAGGTTAGGTTAGGTTAGGTTAGGTTAGGTTAGGTTAGGTTAGGTTAGGTTAGGTTAGGTTAGGTTAGGTTAGGTTAGGTTAGGTTAGGTTAGGTTAGGTTAGGTTAGGTTAGGTTAGGTTAGGTTAGGTTAGGTTAGGTTAGGTTAGGTTAGGTTAGGTTAGGTTAGGTTAGGTTAGGTTAGGTTAGGTTAGGTTAGGTTAGGTTAGGTTAGGTTAGGTTAGGTTAGGTTAGGTTAGGTTAGGTTAGGTTAGGTTAGGTTAGGTTAGGTTAGGTTAGGTTAGGTTAGGTTAGGTTAGGTTAGGTTAGGTTAGGTTAGGTTAGGTTAGGTTAGGTTAGGTTAGGTTAGGTTAGGTTAGGTTAGGTTAGGTTAGGTTAGGTTAGGTTAGGTTAGGTTAGGTTAGGTTAGGTTAGGTTAGGTTAGGTTAGGTTAGGTTAGGTTAGGTTAGGTTAGGTTAGGTTAGGTTAGGTTAGGTTAGGTTAGGTTAGGTTAGGTTAGGTTAGGTTAGGTTAGGTTAGGTTAGGTTAGGTTAGGTTAGGTTAGGTTAGGTTAGGTTAGGTTAGGTTAGGTTAGGTTAGGTTAGGTTAGGTTAGGTTAGGTTAGGTTAGGTTAGGTTAGGTTAGGTTAGGTTAGGTTAGGTTAGGTTAGGTTAGGTTAGGTTAGGTTAGGTTAGGTTAGGTTAGGTTAGGTTAGGTTAGGTTAGGTTAGGTTAGGTTAGGTTAGGTTAGGTTAGGTTAGGTTAGGTTAGGTTAGGTTAGGTTAGGTTAGGTTAGGTTAGGTTAGGTTAGGTTAGGTTAGGTTAGGTTAGGTTAGGTTAGGTTAGGTTAGGTTAGGTTAGGTTAGGTTAGGTTAGGTTAGGTTAGGTTAGGTTAGGTTAGGTTAGGTTAGGTTAGGTTAGGTTAGGTTAGGTTAGGTTAGGTTAGGTTAGGTTAGGTTAGGTTAGGTTAGGTTAGGTTAGGTTAGGTTAGGTTAGGTTAGGTTAGGTTAGGTTAGGTTAGGTTAGGTTAGGTTAGGTTAGGTTAGGTTAGGTTAGGTTAGGTTAGGTTAGGTTAGGTTAGGTTAGGTTAGGTTAGGTTAGGTTAGGTTAGGTTAGGTTAGGTTAGGTTAGGTTAGGTTAGGTTAGGTTAGGTTAGGTTAGGTTAGGTTAGGTTAGGTTAGGTTAGGTTAGGTTAGGTTAGGTTAGGTTAGGTTAGGTTAGGTTAGGTTAGGTTAGGTTAGGTTAGGTTAGGTTAGGTTAGGTTAGGTTAGGTTAGGTTAGGTTAGGTTAGGTTAGGTTAGGTTAGGTTAGGTTAGGTTAGGTTAGGTTAGGTTAGGTTAGGTTAGGTTAGGTTAGGTTAGGTTAGGTTAGGTTAGGTTAGGTTAGGTTAGGTTAGGTTAGGTTAGGTTAGGTTAGGTTAGGTTAGGTTAGGTTAGGTTAGGTTAGGTTAGGTTAGGTTAGGTTAGGTTAGGTTAGGTTAGGTTAGGTTAGGTTAGGTTAGGTTAGGTTAGGTTAGGTTAGGTTAGGTTAGGTTAGGTTAGGTTAGGTTAGGTTAGGTTAGGTTAGGTTAGGTTAGGTTAGGTTAGGTTAGGTTAGGTTAGGTTAGGTTAGGTTAGGTTAGGTTAGGTTAGGTTAGGTTAGGTTAGGTTAGGTTAGGTTAGGTTAGGTTAGGTTAGGTTAGGTTAGGTTAGGTTAGGTTAGGTTAGGTTAGGTTAGGTTAGGTTAGGTTAGGTTAGGTTAGGTTAGGTTAGGTTAGGTTAGGTTAGGTTAGGTTAGGTTAGGTTAGGTTAGGTTAGGTTAGGTTAGGTTAGGTTAGGTTAGGTTAGGTTAGGTTAGGTTAGGTTAGGTTAGGTTAGGTTAGGTTAGGTTAGGTTAGGTTAGGTTAGGTTAGGTTAGGTTAGGTTAGGTTAGGTTAGGTTAGGTTAGGTTAGGTTAGGTTAGGTTAGGTTAGGTTAGGTTAGGTTAGGTTAGGTTAGGTTAGGTTAGGTTAGGTTAGGTTAGGTTAGGTTAGGTTAGGTTAGGTTAGGTTAGGTTAGGTTAGGTTAGGTTAGGTTAGGTTAGGTTAGGTTAGGTTAGGTTAGGTTAGGTTAGGTTAGGTTAGGTTAGGTTAGGTTAGGTTAGGTTAGGTTAGGTTAGGTTAGGTTAGGTTAGGTTAGGTTAGGTTAGGTTAGGTTAGGTTAGGTTAGGTTAGGTTAGGTTAGGTTAGGTTAGGTTAGGTTAGGTTAGGTTAGGTTAGGTTAGGTTAGGTTAGGTTAGGTTAGGTTAGGTTAGGTTAGGTTAGGTTAGGTTAGGTTAGGTTAGGTTAGGTTAGGTTAGGTTAGGTTAGGTTAGGTTAGGTTAGGTTAGGTTAGGTTAGGTTAGGTTAGGTTAGGTTAGGTTAGGTTAGGTTAGGTTAGGTTAGGTTAGGTTAGGTTAGGTTAGGTTAGGTTAGGTTAGGTTAGGTTAGGTTAGGTTAGGTTAGGTTAGGTTAGGTTAGGTTAGGTTAGGTTAGGTTAGGTTAGGTTAGGTTAGGTTAGGTTAGGTTAGGTTAGGTTAGGTTAGGTTAGGTTAGGTTAGGTTAGGTTAGGTTAGGTTAGGTTAGGTTAGGTTAGGTTAGGTTAGGTTAGGTTAGGTTAGGTTAGGTTAGGTTAGGTTAGGTTAGGTTAGGTTAGGTTAGGTTAGGTTAGGTTAGGTTAGGTTAGGTTAGGTTAGGTTAGGTTAGGTTAGGTTAGGTTAGGTTAGGTTAGGTTAGGTTAGGTTAGGTTAGGTTAGGTTAGGTTAGGTTAGGTTAGGTTAGGTTAGGTTAGGTTAGGTTAGGTTAGGTTAGGTTAGGTTAGGTTAGGTTAGGTTAGGTTAGGTTAGGTTAGGTTAGGTTAGGTTAGGTTAGGTTAGGTTAGGTTAGGTTAGGTTAGGTTAGGTTAGGTTAGGTTAGGTTAGGTTAGGTTAGGTTAGGTTAGGTTAGGTTAGGTTAGGTTAGGTTAGGTTAGGTTAGGTTAGGTTAGGTTAGGTTAGGTTAGGTTAGGTTAGGTTAGGTTAGGTTAGGTTAGGTTAGGTTAGGTTAGGTTAGGTTAGGTTAGGTTAGGTTAGGTTAGGTTAGGTTAGGTTAGGTTAGGTTAGGTTAGGTTAGGTTAGGTTAGGTTAGGTTAGGTTAGGTTAGGTTAGGTTAGGTTAGGTTAGGTTAGGTTAGGTTAGGTTAGGTTAGGTTAGGTTAGGTTAGGTTAGGTTAGGTTAGGTTAGGTTAGGTTAGGTTAGGTTAGGTTAGGTTAGGTTAGGTTAGGTTAGGTTAGGTTAGGTTAGGTTAGGTTAGGTTAGGTTAGGTTAGGTTAGGTTAGGTTAGGTTAGGTTAGGTTAGGTTAGGTTAGGTTAGGTTAGGTTAGGTTAGGTTAGGTTAGGTTAGGTTAGGTTAGGTTAGGTTAGGTTAGGTTAGGTTAGGTTAGGTTAGGTTAGGTTAGGTTAGGTTAGGTTAGGTTAGGTTAGGTTAGGTTAGGTTAGGTTAGGTTAGGTTAGGTTAGGTTAGGTTAGGTTAGGTTAGGTTAGGTTAGGTTAGGTTAGGTTAGGTTAGGTTAGGTTAGGTTAGGTTAGGTTAGGTTAGGTTAGGTTAGGTTAGGTTAGGTTAGGTTAGGTTAGGTTAGGTTAGGTTAGGTTAGGTTAGGTTAGGTTAGGTTAGGTTAGGTTAGGTTAGGTTAGGTTAGGTTAG
>CATKWJ010000862.1:2500-60824 GCA_949825065.1 Odontocerum albicorne
TAGTCATCAACAGTTTGACAATCGCTTTCTCAAGGGGTGGCATGGGTGAGAGAAGATTTGAATTTTGTATTAGAGTACTTGCTCTGAATTCCAATTTAAAATATTTTGCAAGCCCCGACTTGATTTATGCGAAAATATTTTAAAATGGCTTAACAGTTTCATTATGATCTCAGCCCGAGAATATCGTGTTCGGACTTAAAGTGGAATTCGTTTATATTATTGTGAAACGGGCAACAACAGAGTAAATTTGGAGATTTTGTAATATGAATTTATTTTCTAACGAACAAAACACGGATTAGATGAGAAAGATTTTGAAAAGGAAATGAAACGGAACAAGTTGAAAGAAATATTTTCAAGTACGTAAACAAATTCAGTATAACAAAATGTTTTTGGTTAAACATAGAGGAATATGCTGAGAGTTAATTTAATATTTAATTTAGTTATAATACGAAAGTTTAGGGACGACAATAGAAGAAGCACGAAATACAAGGGTTAAGACTAAACATATGGGTGTGTACGTGTTTAAAAAAAAAAAATCTTTTAGAGCGTATTTTGAAATTATTGTCCTGCCTCCGATGTTTATTAATTGACAAAATAATTACCCTTAAGTGTTTTTGAAATATCAAAATTATAAAACAAATGACAATCTTTCAACATCTTAAAAAATCTGTCAATTCAAGGTACATATGATACACGCATATCTTAGAAATATGATGCATGTAAAATCCAATTAATTAAATTCAAACGAGTTATAAAAAAATAAATATCCCTCAACGGCAAAGCAACTATGAAATTAAAGGGAAGATTACAAAAAAAAAATACTAAAGATAAAATGGATCTCAGTCAAAACCTATGACTGAGAAAATGCAGAAGAAGGATCTGCCCCAATCACAACAATATCTGCAATCAAAATATCATACATATATCATATTTAAAGGACACCGCTATTCTAGTGGCTTTTGAAGATGATAGTTATATAAAAAAACCGATGGAAAAACATTTGCAATTTAACCGAACCGGTTGAAAAGAACAGTGTTTTTACTAACAAGAGTTTTAAACCACAATACTTAAAATTTAAATAATTAGTTAAATGTATTTCTGTGTTCAAGTATGTACTCGTATATTGTAGAGTATTGCGCATTTCTTAGATGTCATCAATTACTTATCGTGAAGTATGTCAAAGGATCGAATAATTGTTACAAATACTATTGGAAATTGAAGTTTGAACTATCTCACGAATATAATATTGCTGCCTGGACTTAAAGGATATAAGTACGGGGAATAGGATCAGGAAGAAAGAAATAAGCATGGCTTTAAAAACTGAGATCTTGACAAATAATTCCATTTTTAAGAAAATCAATGCGTTTTTTATTAATTAATAAAATAACTAGACCCAGCAGCTGCTACTATGATATTGTATAATATATTAAGTGCATAACATACAAGTAATTATTTTGTGATATTAGTAAGTTGAGAATTCTGTATGTCTTCGAAAAAAATGAATGGTTGAATTAAAATAGGCACTAAGTACAAAAAAAAAACTAAGTATGCTGTTTCGTTCTATGTGTCATATATAATGAAACTGCATACTTAGTTTTTTTTGTTTTTTTTTTTGGTACTTAGTGCCTATTTTAATTCAACCATTCATATCTTGAACTGGTGGCTAATCGGTGTATAAAGGTTGGTGTTATTATTATTTATGCTAGGGGTTTGCAAGTTTTTTTATAATTGGACCACCTAATGATAGTTACAAATAGTGGTGTAGTACGAGTACCTCTCTTGACCCCCTCCTTCGACTCCTGCTCATTCAAAAGCAAATTTTCATAATAACAGTTTTTATATCTACCTTCTTTACTCATTGTGAAACTAATACATCTTAGAAATTGAGTTTAGAAAGTTTATGTCTACAATAAAAGTAAACGAATACATACAATACAGATAATTATACATCCTTTAGTTTTTACTCTTTTAATCCCACGGGGCCGTATATCGGCCCCAACTAGTGTATGCGAGAAATCCCACGAGGCCGATCATCGGCCTTAAAGTTTTCATACAAGTTTTTATGTTGAATAAAAAAAATATTTTTTTATGAAATATGAAAATTACATATTATTTTATGGTACACTCTACAGGGAGGTCTCCACAAAAAATAAGGTTTTAAAAGTAATTCTTAACTGAGATAAAAAATAAAACATAAACTACTATTTTTTTTTGTCAAAAAATGCTGGGATTTTTCGCACATTTTATGCTTAATATAGTGGGATTAAAAAGGTTAAATACACATTATTTGCATGATTAAGGATGCAATCTAAAAAAATATCTTTATGGGCACTAATCAAATGAAATGCATTTTATTATTTTATCTAGATAACTCTAAGATATCTTGACAAATATTGTTGGTCCAAATGAAATGTTATTGTAAATTATGTTGAAGTTTCATGTAGTATATTGATGCTTGTTTGGTTTTGTACCACTGGGCTGGAACTCGCGTACCACGAGTGATACGCATATTATAATTTGCGGACCGTTGATATGTGGTTAAAGGTCTCTCAAAGTTAATAACGCGATTTCCTGGCGTAAAAAAACATATGTTTCAGGAATGTTGTAGCTATCATCTATTAGGTTTGTATAACATACTATCAACCGATTGCTAAGTTCTGAAGATAATAGATGGGGTGTTTCAATACATCGGCACTTTGAGTTACAACAAACAGTATATAATCCAAATGTCCTTTTACCATTAAATTAAGATATATGTAGGCCAAGAAATTTCTCATAAATTATTTATTCTTTTGGAGTGTTCTTGTGTGCTTGATCGATTTTGAGAAATGAAATAAATAAAAAGGTTCTTAAATTTTAAACAAATTTATATTGGTTGACAAAAATATTTATGAATAAACATTTAGAACATATTTTAAACGATATTTTAAATAGTAATTAATGTTGTAATAAAATGTATAATTGTAAATTGAATAAAATAATTACCACTCTAATTTAAAAGCATTCTCACCCTTAATTAGAGCATTTCTTATTAAGATAATTTAAAAACAACAAAAGATATTTTTTAGAAAGGCATCTTTTTATATTAGAGCTATCCTTTTTATATTTGCGCTATCCAACCCAGTTATGCTTATTCTGAATTCATTTTTGCTCAGTCACAATAGCCCATTCTGTAGCTTAGAGCCTTTGTCTATTATTACGCTGTAGCCAGTGGCAGACCATAGAGAAATGACAAAAATCAAAATAAAAAAGTATCGGGCTCTATACAAAGCTTCTTTTTTGATGCTGTCCACGGTTAATTTATCAAATCACAATGACTGAGCTTTTTGAGATGGAAGATCTGTTTACTGGAATAGATTTTGTCATACGTAGATTTTTTTCAGGAAGAATAAACGAGAGATTTTATTTTCATCAAAATAATTACAATATTAACATTAAAATTTAAAGAAATATTATTTTATTACGATATGATAAAAAAAAATTTGATTTATTAATTTATGATCATAATTAAAAAACTGTCGAGTCACAACTTCAAATAACTTAATCACGTGAATAACTTGTAAAAGAAGACAAACAGCCTTAAAATACTTTTGAAAAGTGTTCAAAAGAAATCGACACGTAATATTTTCAGCATTTTGAATGAGCAAATGGCCACTTACACGATAATTTTTTTGGCTGACCCCGTAAGTTAATAATTATAAAATAACAACTTATACAGCGCCATTTAGAGAAGAGTGCCTCCTCAAAGACGCTTTAACTCAGGATTCGAACCCATTCATAAATTTTGATAACACCTCCCAAAAATGACCGTATTTCAGTGCTCCCTAAAGCTGTACACGCCACCCATATTTCTGACATTAGGAGGCAGACTATTAACATAACACTTATTGAATTCATTGAACAACATAAAAAATAAATATCATATAACGTTACAGAGCAAAATGCGTTAATTTTTTTAAAATGGAACATTTATGATCACGTTGACCATACAAATACGTAAAAAATGCAATTTAAAAGATAGAAGAGAAATGATTGATATTTATGTGACTTAAATACTAAAATTCTGAAAAATAAATATGAATCAATACAAAAGAAATAAAAATAGACACTAACCCTCCAAATGCACATTATGAAAAAAAAAACATTCAGAAATCAATAAAAATAAATTCTGAAAATCAGCTATAACACGATTCTCCTTTTTGCCTATCTTACCAAACAAAAAAAAAGTTCTCTTCAAATGGTTTAATCTAATGTTAAAAGTTAATTATTACCACTAACAAGAACCTTTCCTGCGAACTACTGAAAACATGTGTGAGCATAAAACCCTCTCTATTGTTACTATTTACCTGGATAAAAACTAATTAATGTGAAATTTCTGAGCATATACGTGGGGTACGAATATGCGATGAAGAGCCAACCTTTAAATTATGTTAATACGTGTTTTGTTTAAAAGATCATTTAAAACAAGTTAAGACGATGATTTAAATCAAGTTTACGAGATGATTAAAGAGGCGTTATTTTATTTCTTGAATTAAAAGGTTTGTTTGCTTTATTTAAAGCACAATATATAAATGTGTTTTCAAGATTAATAATTGTTATTTAACCTGTATTTGTAATATTAAACGATAAAATACAAATCTATTGATTGGTGGACGTTTAATTAATAATAATTATTTAGGTTTATTGATAGCAACATAGTATGTACATAATACATTTAAATATACTTCAAGAACACGTAAATTGCAGAGAATACATTGAAGACCGAAGCTATCAAAAGGTCTGGGCTCATCTAATAACATCCCCCGGCGAAGATACACCCCACCAATATAGGGCGAGCCCAGCCACGGGGACACCAGATGTTTTTCAGCCCACACCCTTCTGTGTATTTTAAGTTTCTTTCATGTGTTAATCAATATTTTTTAATGTGTTATTAAATATATTTTTATTGTTTAAACACGGTACAAGTTATAGTGAATTGATAGTGAAAAATATTTGAAGTTAATAAATAGTATTGAGTTGCCAACTTCGTTGTATGGGAGTAAAACGAAGACGTGGAAAAAGGTTAAAAGGAGCCGAATAAATGCTGTTTATATGCATGTATTGAGACGAATATATGGAGTGTTAATGTAGGACAGAAATGGAATGAAGTGATTAGGGAACTTAAGGCAGATGTGTTAAGTAAGATGAAGAAGGGCACAAGAAGCTAAGGAAGTGTCGAGATAGGAAAGTCTGGCGGCCTGTACTCTCCGCCTACACCGATAGGAAAAAACATGATGGTATGTATTTATGTTATTAAAAATATATAAAATACAGAATGCTGATTCCTTGATGGATTTAGGGAGCTATATACGAGTATACAGAGACCGTAAACGAAACACCTGGATTCGCAATATAACAAAGGTAGAAGACGTTATAAAGGTGTGCTAAAGAATGAAGTGGCAATGGGCCGGACACGTAGCCAGAATGTCAGACTCCCGATGGACATCCGAAATAATCCAATGGTACCCAAGAGGCCTAGAAGAAGACCGAAGGTACGCTGGATGGACGAAATCAGGAAGCATGGGAGCATCACGTGGCATCGGCGAGCAAAGGACCGAACTGTTTGGAGTCAACTTGGGAAGACCTTCATCCAGCAGTGGATCGACCCTGGTTGACAATGATGATGATGATGATGATACGAGTATACAATATTACTTTGTACTGAACTGATTAATGAGCCATTAAAACATATTTGAAGGCACCACACGAAAATAAAAACGTCATGAAAAACATATTAAATTCAACTTTTTTACTTGATGGTATATAAGTAACATATGTATATTTGTATATTGTGGAGTTGGTGCCAAAAACTTACGAGTCCACGTTTTAGGTATTTGGATTTAGTTTCGCCATAGTATAATAGTTTAGATTTATGGTAGCATCGCCTTTACAATTATTGCTGAATAATACAAGTTTGGAAGGCTTCCCATTTCTGAAAATAGTAATTGGACTTATTAAATTTTTTCATTAATTCTTATGATACTTCTTAACATATCTGAATTGGCGATGTGTGTATATTGAAGGAACGACATTGTTTCCAGTCCCTTTAATCGAGCTTTCGGGTTTAGAGGAAACTCACGGGTGGAACTTGAAAGTCCTACCAACTAGGCCACGGAGGTCGTTAATCTGTACATCACTTATTTATATGTTTCGAATTCTATTATTAAAATGTATTTAAAAAATAACATTTCCTCACATACATTTAATTATAATTACTAACGTGCATGTATGTAATTATTTCTATTCTTGTCGGTAAGACTGTCGTTGATATTATTTTTATTGTTATTGTATAACAATTTCATTGTATATAGTACATCCTGGTAGGGAATTGTTACAGGGAAATCTTTAAAAACCACCCAGAAATGTGTTGAAGAGATTTAAAGCAAAATTCAGGCTTGAATCTTTTAAATATATTTGGTTCCTGAGGGAGTTTAACCTTCAACTCTTGAGCTGGAACACAGGCGTCTTACCAAGAAGACCATGGATACATTATTGTCTTACGTCTTTTGGTGGATTTGTTTATGTGTCATTTATGTTTTTTTTTAATGAATGATAATTTTTAACTTCCTTGTAGTTATCAGTTTTGATAAAAAAGTGAATACAAATTGTAATATAAAGCTAACAAATAAACGTGTTAAATACTAAAACCACCGTATCTCTGAAATACATTTTCTGAATTTAGAAGAATCTTTTACAGTAACCGCACGTTATGTACATTCTTGGAAACCTCGTTTTATGGTTTGGTTTCTTTATGCATATTAAAGGTTCCCGTATAATATCTGTAGACTATTATTTAACCTACGCTTTGTATAACGTTTTATGCGCCGTAAATGGAAAGAATTTTCAGGGATTTATAGGGTAAAATGTGGATTTAGCTCGCCTAAAGTGTAAAATTATATTTTAATCCTGACATTTTGAATTTTAAATGAAAACTTCCACTTTGTGACATCACGATGTAAATATTTTTTTGTCTAACTAAAACTTTTGTTAATTTCTTATCGGTTTTATTAATTGCTGTTTCAAATTTACTCATATTTTTTACCTATCCCTAACGAAACCTCGAAAATGTAACAAATTATATTATCTAACTGAGGGAATATTAAACTAAAAAGAGGAACTCGAGTAAAATGTATTTGTTTAGTTATAAAATGTTTTTTTGTCAGTTTCAAAAACAAATTTATAAAATTATGTGATAACCTAGAATTTTACTCGTAATCTAGAGGCCAGGAATATAAAAATGATTAAAAAACAATGATAAAAAAAACCCAAATGTTATCATGCCACATTATTTCAAATTGACATCTGTCCGAACGTTTGAGGTGATCGAACGAGAACCGGTACATTCAACATGGTATGGTCGTTGATAACGTTTGAATATTGATGCATGTTGCTAAAATCTGGTAGATATTGCACTTGTTATTCTTTATTGATGCCTAATTTGCTTAATCAATTTTCAGATTTTTTTCTTCTCAGCTTTTTGAGTGGGGCTTCATAATTTACTTTTGAGTTATGCTTTACAAGTTGGAGAAATTACCATTGAGGGAAAGTTAGAAGCATGATAAAGAGAAGAGCATGTATGACGAGATGTTTGAGTGTGGATGAGGCAAATGCTGTTTTTATTGATAGGAAAGTGTAGAGATGTGGTATTTCTGCCTACCTTAAAATTATATGGGGTTATAATATGTAAGCATATTATTGAAATGTATTACACTTTTGTTGTATACAGCAAAACCAGGTGGCTTTATTGCCATGTGGCATTTTTTAATAACCAGGAGAATTGAAGGGAAAACTTGACTGATAATTAAAAAAACTGGATATCAGCGGCAATCGAATTCAAAATCTACGAGTTTTATCAAATATGCCTCTTAAGGTTTTTAATGGAATAGTTTATTGTGGAACAGCACTACATTTTTGTCATAAATCAATATATTGATATATTTCTTAAGCTTCTTTATATGAACATTTAATCACACCAAGGGCGCTTTGTTTACTTGGCATTCTACAATTTGTCAGCTGTTTAAAAAAAGCTTAGGAAAATTGCAATTTGCCTAAACTTTCAATACAGCAATGAATGATACCAAATTGTAGTATTACATATATTGTATTACATTTTTTATATTTATACACGAAATTGTAAAGTATACAAACTTCTTGTTTATTGCCATACGATAATCTCTTCTGACCAACGAGACAAGAGTATGCAGATTGAGATAATTGCTGGGTGTAAGGATACAACGTTATTTTCAAAATGAAAACAAAAAACTTGAAGATATAAAGAAAAAATTATGAACCTGTAGCTCACATTCTGAAATGGGATTGAAACAGACACTTCCTTATGAGAGACAATAATTTAAGCTTATTCAGCTAGACCGGTCTATAAACGGTATTAACTCTCTTAAAGGTCTCATTGTTACAAGATATAAGTATACTATAAAAGTAGAAAAACTTTCTTATTAGTGAGTCCTCCGTTTATTACATCACATTATTAGATATTATTTTTTCATTACTTGTACTAAATAATATTGAAAATCGAATGACAGGTAATTTGTGGTAACATCCATTAATTCCGAATAATGTTAAATATTCCACTATTCAAAGGCTCTTAATCAGGTACCCATAGAATTATTACCCAATCAAATAACCATAATATTCATACTCAATCCTTTGTTGATGATATATATTGTAATAACCATTGGACACAGTAAAGTGTTGCTATAGTTCCTTTTCTTCTAGATTATCAATTATAAAAATGTCGACTTTCTAGTCCTAGTTGGTAAGATGCTGGTCTCCCCTTCCTGGGGTTTTCGGGTTCAATTTATTTTCAATTTATTAACTTAGCTTATTAAACAGTTTGTCGTATCCGTCTGGATTATTGTAATTAGTTATATTTATTCTGGTCTACCTAATTCGCAAATTTTTAGACTCCAGTATTTTTTCAATACAGCTTCTAGGCTGATTGCCATATGGTAGTCATAAATATTGTCATATCAGTGTACTTTTAAAAAGTCTACACTGACTGACATGTTGTGAACGGGTTGACTTTAAACTTTGTCTTTTTGTATTCAAGTAATTTAATGTGATGTCTCCGTGTATTTTTTTAATATGGGAATAAAGTGTCCACGCGTTAGAGTTTAAACTGAGGGAAAGTAAAAAGTATGATATAACATGTAAATCGAGATGTAAAGATGTGGCCAAGCCGAGAGCTGTGTGCGTGGATGGAAAGACGTAGAGATCTTGCCTCTCTTCTTAATTTAAAAGGGGCATTGCGTGGTGATATGTATGCAAGTATATTTGTACTTGGAATTAAAATAAGGCTTGGTTACTTTTGTTACACATACATATGTGCATGGTCGCGCGGTAACGCACTCGACTTCCGTGCGGAAGGTCGTCGGTTCAAACCCCGCGCTGTGCTACTATACTCGTACGATACAGGCACCTTTTCCGCTGTTCGATGTTCGATGGCATAAGGATACCTATGCCTTCGATCATATCTATTCTTAAAAAAAAACAAAACAAAAAAAAAACTCGGTTAAATTTGCCGACGGTGGGTAAAACATAGCGATGAAATCATTGAATAAGGTTGATTTGGGAACTGTAATTGTCAAATATTCGGGATTCGCTTTAAGTGTTTACCTTCTTGCTTTCAAAGCAAAACGATTTTCTGGAATGAAGGTACGGTTATAGGGAATGTGGGACAAGAGAAAGGAGATATCAAAAAAGTTAAACTCTCCTTTGTTAACGTAGGGCATCCCGAGGCATCTCAAGGCTTTCAAATAGGAAGATAATAGTTAAAGGATTTAAATTGAAAAAATATATTGTCACCTTGATAGTTTACTTGCTAGCAATTTATATATGTTAGCTAATAGTTTATCGGTGAATTTTACTATTTTTGTTAAAAATTCAGAATAGTTAAAAAAAATGTGTGATGTGAAAAATTTATGTTTTTAGACCTGTTTTTATTTTAAATATTGTATTATATTACACTTTCGTTGCATACAGTTCAACCTGGTGGACATATTGCCATATGAAAATTTCTTCCAATGAATCAGAAATATATTTGAGGCCTTAAGTGAAAATCGCACTTCGATCGTTCTTTTTTAATTGCACTTAACATGCAAATTATAATCGACGGTATTGTGCGATATGAGTGACTTCTGTTACTAACATTCCATATTTTTTCCACTTCAGACGAACTTCAGAACGTTCTGGATAGATACGGGTTATTATTATCACAATTATTTTATAGCGCATATAATTACTAATATAAGCGTACTTGCATACTATGTGATATATAATTTGTTTTATAATTATTGTCTCTATTCATTTATTTTTAATGTAATTGTTTTTACTTGTTTTAAGGGGAGAATTTTTATTTTGTAAGGAATGAAACAATGAGTTCTTTTTTTTTTTAAATACTACCTAAATATTGAATTTGTTATTAACCTTTTTTAAATACCATGATTTTGGATTAAGCAACATTTATCTTCGGGTTTTTTTGTTCATGTTTCACGCAAAAATCTCTCTCTACTACAACTACCATGTTATCAGTATGTAACAGCTCACATATATTACATATTTATTCGAAACTTTGATGTCACTATTTCTTTTAAATTTTGAATTAATTATGTTAGATTAAAAGCTGTTTTGAAATGTAAACAAAACGATTGTTTTCATTTTTGGTGTGCTTATCCCACATTTTTTCCCTCTGTTATCTACGTAAATGTTTTTTGATTGTGTGTCAGGTTTTGATGCGTTCTTTAAATTGTTTTGTTGATTTTCATTTATTTATTTATTAAACACTTTTATTGCAAATGCAATCTAACGGGCGTATTGCCAGAAGGCAATCTCTTCCAACCAACCAGATATTTATGTTACGTGGTATAATTTGAAATGTTTTTTTTAAACAACTATAACTGATATTATATTTTTTGTAAAGGCCACAGTCATCAAAATTACTAAACAAATAAATAATAACGTATATCATATATTAATTAAATAAGTGAATAAGCCTTAAAAATCAAATATATTCGCTAGTAAAAAAATATGGTTTTCAAGTTGAAATTAAAAATCACATTTCCTTGCAGTAACAAGGAAATTTGGTCACCTTTTTTTCTAAACAATGGCGTGCTTGTGAGATTCTTACTCTGTTTTGGCAATTTTATTCGACAATATTGTCTTACGGCGGAAGTTTTCTTCAATAAAGACTTAAATGAATTTGAAAACTTTACTGTTAAACTCTGAAGAGGGTATCCATTTGTTTTAAATCTGTCTCTTCAACTTTATTAAAAGAGAATGAGGGTAAATATGGAACAAGTAGTAATGGAATTCTTTATTTGTAACACAAAAATGTGTGGTGTAATCAGAAATACGATAGAAACGAGATAAAATGAAATTAGTTTTGATATAGAAAAAAAAGCTTTGTTTTTTACCTTCACGAATGCCGAAAAAAACTTTGTAAAGATAATCAATGGTTTTGGAAAAAAAAAGATTCTAGGCGTGTATATTTTTTTATGCTTTCCTAATAGAAAGTTATTATTTTATTTTCAGGGCTTTATCTATTTTTCAGAGAGAGTCTTCTTCTTATAGTAATGCAAAAGTTTATTTTTACCACTCAAAATTTGCTAAATTCAGTAAAATATTATATTTATTATAATTCACAAAAACATTAAATTCAAGTCAAGTCAAATAGGAAGTGTGCCAACTTGCGTTTTTCAAGAACATACTCGTAAGTCAATTTACGTTTTTCAATACAGGAAATCGATTAGAGTTTTTCAAGATATCAAATCATTTGCATTTTTCAAGACCTGAAGTGATTTTTTTGTTTATTCACATCCTACAAATATATAAACCCTTGCTTTTTAGTATAAAAGCATTATAATTGGTTTTGATACTATTCACAAAGGATATCATGGCCTAGATCGATAGTTGCGAACTTAATTTTAATTACCGCTGATACACAATCTTTCAAAAAAGGTTCCAATCTAATTTTCACTTAACATATTTCTGGTAGATGGGAAGAGTGAGAATGCCCCTCTTAAAATGGTGCTCGAGTTGTCCGATGAGATGCATCACGGAAGACTTGGTCCATGCATATGGCAGGATAGCCCAACCAGCAGTTTTTTGGGCATATACTCGTACGTATAGTCTAAAAGAACGACCCCCGTAACCTAATTAAAAAGACGCCTTTATTTGACCCAGGGGTCACAAGTTCATTCCCCGTTAAAACTCAGATTTTTAAAAAAGGGTTCCAGTTTGATTTTCACGAAGAGTTTGTTTAACATCTATCTGGCTGATTATAATAGATTTCCACATAGGTATAAATCCGCCAATTGTATGGTATACATATAAAAATTAATATAATACCATATATATTATTTTTCAAAAACAAATGTGAGGAAAAGGTTGAAACTATGACCACAATTATATCTTGCTGTCATTGATGTGATTTTTACTAATTTAAAGTTGATAAATAGCACCGAAATGTAATATGCCAAATCAGTCATTCCAAGTACTCGTATATGAGAATCTATTCAGTAATGACGGACTGTGTTTGATATATAAGATAGAATCGTCTTTGAATCGAAACGACCGATAATAGTTTAAAAAGGTTTCATCGTGAAATATAACTTTATAGACCCATCATGGCTTTACTACGCCCTAGAGTGATGTCGGAAGGATCACGGGCAATTGGCAGCTGTCAAATGCTAATTTCTAATGATATTCTAGCTAGAATCGAATTTGAAGGACACAACCGGGCGGTACTTTCGTTTCGTAAGTTTTTTCGAGATTTTTGTAAGATAGCATGTAAAAAATTAAAAAAAAATCTAAATTGTAACATATATAATTTATAATTTTTTGTCGTTTTAATCAGATATAACTTTTATATTTAACCTGAAATATTACTACTATTCATCTTATCTTTACATACACATAAATCTACGATCTTCGTAAACTACGAGTAGTTATTAATACGCCTGGATTCAAACCCGGGGGTTGCGGGTTCGATTTCCGTTGGAGCCTATTTTTTTATAGGATTCCAGTGTAGCTTTTACTTATGGCCTATTTAACCTTTCTACTTGATTGGAAAATATGATCACAAAGCAATAAGCCCACCAGGTTGTACTGTTCTCAACAAAAATGTAATACAATTCAATATGGTTTTTTTTTTAAATTAGTTGTAAAAATTGGAGCAGATTTATTGACCATTACTTTCAAAAAACAATTTAGTGCGTGCAAATGGATTGGTATAACAGCGTATTACGATTGATACTTGGTTTGTGAACGGGAATAATAGTTTACCACAAAGTACAAACGCTTTCGTCCTGAACAAGTTAGAGTATGTATGGACAGATACAACGCACATCTCAGTAGTATGTCAACTAGAACCGATGCAAGACATGTTGTTTCCTTATATTCTTAAATGTTAATAATTAAATATCGCATGGTTATCAACTATTTTTTAAAAGAGAAAACCCAGCGAAGTAAAATTACTTGTAGGTGCTGACATGAAACGAGAGTTCTTTAATACCATCAAATGTAAGTTGCGAGAGTCGTTAATTAGTAATAAATGAGAATGTAGGTGTTAACATTTTCTAAAAAATTAAATATTAAGATCATTAAAAATAAAATTATATGTAGGAAATTTAAATTAAGCAAGTTCATAGTTGTAATTTAATATATAAACTAGATTAGTTCTTAAGATATTGATTTGTGTATATATGTAGGTAAAGGCATTGCCAAGTGTTTGTGTTATAGATTACTTTATAAAATAAAATGAAAAATACCATGAAATACCCTATCAGGTTATATACTAAGGGGAAAAAATACCACTTCTTAATTTTTTTAATCAGTAGTTTAGTTCAGTTCAGTTCAATTCGATCTCACTACCACTCACGCTGTTATGGGGGACAAAATAATTCCACATTCAGCGCGATTGGTAGATGCAAAGTCGGTAAAAGGCGTCTGTCTTGATTATATAACATTCACGAAAGAGGCGTCTGTCTTGATTATATAACATTCACGAAAGGACAGGTATTCAGATAGTTGAGAAGCTGTTCTATGCTGACAAAAACAAATTTTCTCAAATTCATCACTAACGTCAGACGGACCGGACACATCAAACGAAGAAGAAGATAATATCATAAATTAAGTTACTTTGAACGTTATTATATTATATTCAAATTTTCAGCGAGCTGTTTACGCTCTTATGTTATAAACTCGTTTTAAACACAGGTAAGCTAAAGGGTCCGTAGTACCCATGATATGCATAATCAAATTTTCCCTAATATTGTACATTATGAAATGAAACACACATTGGTTACCCTTTTCCAAATAATTCAAAAAGAACTTTCATGGAGGGACATGCGAACGGTCCTTTATCCCTACTTGAAAATCCGCAAAAGGATTGTGGAAGAACAACACAACTGCCAAAATAGTATTTTAAGATATTAAATATCAAAGTTTTCAACTGCGTTGTTATCATTGTTGTATAACTATCAAATGATGTACTTGAAAATATTAAACAAAATTTTTTAATCCTTTTTTCATTGATTTAACTACGACATAGATTTTTAAACTTATTTCAGTTTAAATCATTCAATATCTCATATTAATATCTCTCACCATAATTCCGTTAAAATGATTTAATACCTCATATTAACATCTCTCATCGCGTCCGGGGAATATTAAGAAAAAAATAAGTAAATCCCCGATTCAATAGGGTGGGGTATGATAACCGGGCTTTTACCGTTGCTGGTCCTGTAACGTGCAATGATCTGTGTCTAAGTGTAAGATATATGAGTAGTGTACGCAGCTTAAGGAAGCTTTTGAAGACGATCCTTTTTGAAAGTCTTTTCAAAATTTGTGATTATATATCAACACTACATTACACCTAAAGCCGAATGTCATACCGTCACATATCGAAAAGCGTGCGAAGGTTTCTTTGTAGGCCGTCTCCTCTTGGTAAGTTTTCTGCGGTTTTCTTACCAAATATGTTTTTCTAAATATATGGGAAAGAAAATACCTAATCCGAAGCCGCAGCCACAACCTTTATATTCTTACACTCAACGTACATATATTTTTTGTAATATTTTTAATGTATAAATATTAAAGTCCTTTTATTGTTTTTGACACCATTTTTCGAAAAATTAAATACACAAGTGAATTTATTGAAAACATAATTGATTATTATGCATTGTGTCACAATTTTATTGTATAAAGTAGAATCTGGCTAATTTAATTGCCACATGGCAACCTCTAAAAACAATCAGAAGTTAAATAGGCATGAAGTGAAAATCAAATCAGAGTAAAATCTTTTGATAAAAAAATATCTTCAAATTGAAATCGAACCCGCAATACCCATATCGGAAGCCAGGCGTTGTTTTAACGTGCATGGTAAGATGTAAACGAATTTCTAATGAAACGCATGTCAATTTGTGTTTGTCTTTTGGTCCGGTTCTGAATAGATTGAGTTAATGTTGGGATAACCTTCTTTTCATCCAAGTCATTGTTGATTAAGTATTCTACTTTATCGTTACACATGCTGATTGATACTTTTTACCAAGATGTAAATAAAGATATTGCATTCTAATCTATTGATAGCAATACTGACACATATTGGCGATGTAAGAAATCAATTAAAAGTCACGCGATATCCTGTAACGCATTAATTTTTATTTGTAAATCTCAATGTAAAACCGTGTCTGGTTGGTAAAAGACGACTGTCTTCCAGCTCGGATGTTACGGGTTCAATCTTGTTGAAAAGAAGATTTTTCAAAATGATTCCAGTCTTGTTTTCCCTTCAAGATTTCCACATGACAATACGCCTGCAGGTTGTACTGTATACAACGAAAGTGTAATACAATGTTATTTGTATCTTAAAAAAACTGCAAGTTAGATTATGAGCAAAAAAAACAACTGGAAATGTCTAACAAAATTATTCAAAGTCTTTGGATAGCAACACAATGGAGTAATTTTTTAAATTTGTTTATGAAGGTGTTTATAAAACTTCACGCATTACAAAAGAAAAACTTCTTTATGTAGCTTAAGTCATTTTTTCATCCAAACCCTTAAATCTGATCTTGTAATTCATGCAGGTATTCCCTGTTACCATCTGGCCCCTTCGTCTACAGGCACGATCGGTGACAAGAGCTATAAGGATTCTCGGCTACCAGTAATATGGTCCTTTCAAGGTACTTTTGACAAGGGATGAGCAACTAGCTACCCCTTTTCAAAACGAGGGTTTTTTCGCGATATTTCAGAGATGGATCATTATTATATTTGATTAATTCCAGATTTTGTACGCGATTGACATATAAGGTATACTCTAGAAAAATGATATGGATAATGTTCGTTATTTTTAAACATGACGAAGTGCCATATTTTATCCTGATAGCAATTTGATTTATTTTATAAATGTTTGACAAGGGTCATAAAAAATGCAAAACAATTTGAATATATTTGCAGAAGAAACTATTTAAGTATTTATAGAAATATATGTACGTCTATATAATATTTTTTTTTAAGTATTCATATATTCACTACCTCCGTGGTCTAGATGGTAAGCTGCGTGTCGTCCGATTTAGGGATTGTGGGTTCAATATTCCCATTATAACCAACATATTTTAAAAAGGTATTTAAGTTTTTGATTAAGGGCTCTTAAATATCTTTCAGGTTGTTTAGAATAGATTGCCACCTTACATTAAGCCTACCAGTTTGTATTGCATACAACTAAAATGTAATATGATACAATTCAATATATGATATGTTGAACCAACTAGGTTACATATAAGTCATTCTTGTGGGTATTAAGGTCCGTGTATTGGCTTTAGCGTCACTTTGATTAGTTATTAATTCAACATGCCGAAATACTTGTAATAATTCCATAGATTTTTTTTTAATTTGCAATAATAGTAAATTATTCACATAAATTTTTTGTAGCTTCATTTCTTGCTCAGTTATTCTGTTCTGTATCGATATACCACTTTCCCTTTGGATATTACGTGAGATGCAAAGGACCGGTTTTTCTTTTTCTAGCCCACAACTTCAGGATATAAGTGAAGCAACTTACCAGCTAGACTACGGAGGTTGTCAAAAAATATCTGTTATAGCCTTAGTCGGACATAATAAAATGAAAGTTTATAAAGGGCTGTTTAAAGAGCAGACTAGTCACGGGTTAATTCTCTATACATTGCCTGATCGGTGAAAGCGTACAAGACTTCTTGATATCATCGATTTAAATTGTTTCTTATGTGAAAACTATGTTACTTTTTTTATCAACGATACAATGCAACAATTATACGATATTTAAAAAAATGTAGTGAGTATGTCACTCTTAACAAAACAAAAAATATTAAAATAAAAGCTATTTAAATATTAAAAATAAGAGAAAAGATGCAATCACAAAAAATAAAAAAACGTTGCCAGTATATAAGTACATACATCGAAATTCTCACAAAAATATTAAAGAATGTAATGTACAAAGTAACTGCTAAAATACGGGCCTGTCTTTAGGCAGACAGCCCACGCTGTATATTTTGTATGCTTTTTTTCTTGTATTGGTTTGTTTTTGCTATAAATAAACAAGTCGATTAGTATTATCACATTATTTTCAGTGCAAGAATAAAAAAAACGACATATTTGACAACATTCTTAATAAAATACTCAATTATAATATATTAGTTACTATGTAGTCTGTGTAGTAAAACAAAATTTTCATTCTTTGATTTTTTTTAAATTTGTTACTAAACGCACATTTGTAATGGGTCTTTATATTTCTACGTCGTTGCATTAGGACATATGTTCTGTGTTATTCGTTGCATTAGAACATATGTTCTGTGTTATTCGCCTTTATTTGGAAATTTTATACACTCCTTATGGATAAACAATGTATGCATATGTATATATTATATTATTTTTGTTTAATGCTTTAATGACTGTTTTAATCAACTCAACAAGGGATGAAAGGTCTCATAAACCTTTCCGTTCCAAACTTTGATGATACGATTATAATAATATGATACAACATGTTAAATTCCTAATGCTGAAGTTACAAACCACAAGAGAGGATATTTGTATATATATTTGGATTCTTAATGTGAAAATAATAAACACATTTGTTTTGTCTAATAGATATAATTATATTAACTTTTGTTTATGTTTATTTTATTTACGTGCTCAAACAATATAAATAAACTTTAAAAGTAAACACTTTTAGATACATTGGAAGATTTTCACAGTTGTTTTCCACTAGTTTCAAACGTTTTTCTGAGTTGTTGCCGTGTTAAGTTACTTAAATTATGGCTAGCATTTCGAAGGCGTTGCAGTCTTCATCTTTAGGGCGATGTCAAAAATTATAGAATTTTCGATTTATTTGGTTTTAATGATTTAAAGGATGTTTTTATTTTAAATAAATTTTGTTTTATTTTTGAGAAATTTCACTGTATTTGTTGAGATTTTTTTGGTTTTGGAAAACTCACTGTATTCCATTTTGTTAATTTACCATACAATTTATCATACAATTTATTAAGTGTCAAATTATTTGTGTTATCACTTACGCAGTAAATAATTCACTAAGGTTAAAATATAATGTAATTTGGCCTGATAATAATGTTTTCTATTGATAATATTTTTTGACATCCTCCTGAAGATGAAAGCTGTAACGCCTTCGAAACGTTGGCCATGGTTTAATCTAACTTAACACGGTAACTATTCCGAAAAACATTTTAAACTTAATAAAATTTTAGTTTAAAACTTGACATTTTGCTTTTCAAAGATTTTGTTTATTGAATAACTTTTAACATAATGGATATATACATGATAATATTTTCTATTCATTTGAATCAAGTTATCGACATCTATTTCAAGGTATTTTTGATGTGTTAGAAAGAAAGATAAATCGTTATTTTATTTACAAGACATTTTGAATCTTATTAAATTATGTTTTAGCGCAAGTGATGAACAATGTTCATTCGGACGTCAATGGTTTGTCCTATTAAATAACAAAATGGAATTCAGAGTTTAAAAAAACAAGACTTAATTTTATATAAATAGAGTAAACGAAACTAAAACAAGCCAGCCCTTAAACGAATTAAAAGTAAAGCTAAGACCAAAGCCTTTTCTTCATCCCTCTCATCTCCCACGTGTCATCAGTCAGTTGCCTGAATACATATGGCACACCTTCACCGCAAGGTTGACAAGTCAGAAATGGAAGAAAAAAACCCATCTTCATAAACTTTCTGAATTGGCTAAACTCGGTTAATTTTAAGAAACTTAAGAGAAAAAGGATTGAAACAACCATACTGATAACCTTCATGGCCAAATTGTTAAAACGCCTGCCTTCCGACTCGGGAGTTGCGAGTTCGATTCCTGTTGGTAATCAGGTTGTTTTAATAGAAAAGGTGGGGTCTGATTTCACTAGACGTTTATTTAACATAATTTAACACACAGCGATGAAACATCCTTAAGATCACTATATGTTAAATTTAGTGTTTAACACATAGTGATTTTTAGCGCTATTTCATATCTACGCGCTATTTCCTATCTAACTTACAATGCTATTTAGCGCTATTTCATATCTAACTTACATTGCTATTCAAAATCAATGCTTAGCGATGAAATATCAATCTCTAAAACTTAACTTGCTTTTCGAAGCAATGCTAGTCAGTAAATATGACGTGCATAGCCACGCAATAACGCGCATTATCCTTCCGTGTGGAACGTCACCGGTTTGAACTCCGCGCTATACTACTCACCTCAAATTCACAGGCATTTTTTCCGCACAGTGTTGGGGGTATATGGATGATCTATGACTTCGGCCATATTTATTATTTAAAAACTTGGTCTGCAACAGTAGCTCACTTGCGTAAATAGCAGAAAAATAAGAAACAAAAACTCCGCGGCACAGCTCTGTTTTTTAATTGAATTGATTATGGAATAAGAAGGGATCCTCGACTATAAGGCCCAGCAACGATATTATACGACTTTACATCTATTCATTTGGTTGGAAGAGATTATCACATAGTAAGAAATTCGCTAAATTGTACTGTATATACCGAAAGTGAAATAAAGTATTCAAAAGCATTTCCTGATATTAAACTATTAACTACAGAATTTAATCCTACTTAATAGAGACAATATTCAATGTTTATATTTATAATAAATAATGAAAACCAAGAGAAACACATAAAAAATGGATGGAAATGCGCTAATTTATACAAATTTTGTCCATCTTATGTGATTGTTCAAAGACTGTAAATACTTTTAAACAAATACATTTTTAAGTACAAAAACTGTATTTTGATTATGTCAGCTCAATACCGAAGACAAAAAAAACATGTCAATAAACTTACAACAGTAAAAGTCAAAGCCTTATCCAAAGGATAATGTATCAAATGACACGAGGGGGGTGACAATATGAGCAGGTTCAGTGGGAGAGTAAATTAAGCACAAAAAGTCTGATACTATTATTCAATTTACGAACTTGAAAAAAAAAGTTTCATGAATAACAACAGATCGGTGACGAAGGTACAGAGTAAAAAGTGACAAGGGCCGCGTGAAATATTCCCTTTGTTTACTATTATTATGTTCAACAATGCTTCTAAACTTTTTCAGTCTCCTTACCCTTTTCAACACTAATATTGACAGATTTTTTTTAGAAAGAATCAACAAAACTGAAAATACATGTATTTTTACAACTTCAAAAATTTTGGCGTAAATTTCTGAAATAAAAATTCAATGTATGATTTGTACAGTTGGCCAATTTCTCGGAAGTTTAATATATGAAACGATGACGAAATACTTTATTATAAAATCATTTACATTTATGTGTACATTATAACAAGCCATTTATCGATTCTTTTTTTTTTTTGAATTATTTTATGCGAACGCATTTCATGGCTTTGTTATTTTAAAGCCATTTTTTTCATTTAACCCGATTTTGTTTCATAATCGATTATTATCGGTGTCTACAACTGTGCTTAATACATACTGAATAAATATTTTAATTAGAGTAATAGTTAATTGACACAAATGAAAATAAAAGATGATTTTCGAGGAAAAGGGCGATTGTAAAGAAATAATTGACGAGAGGTATTATGGGATAAATAATTTTTATATTTTTTCTTGAATTTGCATAAGGCTGAAGAAGGAGCAAGATGTATATAAAATACAATTGCAATAGTAAATTTAGATATAAAAGCAGCCTTAAAACATTTTTAGGCTCATTGGAATTACCACCAGGGATACCAGCATACTTAACTCAAAGACCGATTATGAGAGCTGTTTTTAAGTTAAAACAATAATCAACCTCCTACTCCTGAAACCATTTCTCCTTCTTCCAAGTATAGACGAACCACACTTTGGGAAACCAGTTGTGTACTGAATTCTACCCGACAGTGAAGGTTGTAAGTTACTTGAAAATTCATCATGACTTTCAAATTTCAGTCGATGTTTCATCATTGTTCTCGTTTCTTACGTTAACGTCGAAGTTTAATTGCGATTCATTTGTTCTCAGAACCGAAAAGTATCTTTGTTTTCAAGTCGCTAAACAATAATCAATACGATTCGGGGTATGTTAATTGTAGATTTTATAAGAGGATGAAATAAATGTTTATATATAGGAAGATTAATCCGTGCCATGCACGATTTAAGAGTTTTCTAAAACATTTCTGAAATATTATAAAACGGTGTTTGAGGACAAACAAATCCTGGAGGCTAAATAAGTGTTGACTAAGGGGAAGAATAACTGACGTATTGAGGAAGATGAATAAGGGTACTCTGAAGAAGGCTGGCGTGTTGAATACGATGAAGAATAAGTCTCCTGAGATGGTTTGGGTATGTAGAACGACTGAATTAAGAAAGACTTGCCAAATAAATATATAGAAAAATTTGAGTAGAAGGCTTGATATAAGTAGACAAGGAAAGCATGTCTAAATCAATTGAATGAAATTTCGTAAGAGGGAAACATGTGCACAAGAATATATGGTGTGACAGTGATTGACAGAATATGGAATGAAGTGATTGGGGATGAATGTGCACTTAAAGCTGTTGTATTTAGTTCGATGGAGAAGTACACTTTGAGATGGTTCAAGGACATGGAACGAATGCATGAATACTAACAAAACAAATATACTTTGTAAGTGTATATGGAAGGCGTGGTAAAGGAACACTATTGAAAATATGGTTGGATCAAGTGAATGATATTTTGAAAGAAGGAAATATAAGAAGTCAGAGGCATCGAAGAAGTTGTACGATAAGATATATGGATGTAGAAGAAGCGAAGGATGTGTGTCGAGATAGGAAAATCTGGTATTTGTCTTCTCTGCCTTACCCTATAGGAAAACGGCGTGATTGTAAGTATGTAAATTCTATAGAAATCTGTATAAAGTAATTGTAAATTCTATAGAAATCTGTGTAAAGTAATTGAAACTTCTATAGAAATCCGTATAAAGTAATTGGATAGTTCCATTACATCGAAACTGTTTGAGTTAGATTATTTTATATATGGTACACACGAGTATGTTCCATTACGCCATCCATGTTCATTTGGAGCCAGGCAAAATAAAATATATCCGCGCCTTTCTATTCATGTGCATAGCTCTTGCCTAGTTTAGAAATGAATACAACTGTAATAATAAGAGTCAAACATTAACAATACCACGTAGGTCTCATTCCAAGTATAAAAATATAATTTTAAATTTTCAAACGATAAACTAAAGATAACCATAAACGACAAACTTAATGTACGAGTATAAAGACATAGTTTAAATATTTCTAAACGACAAACTAAAGATAACCCTAAACAACAAACTAAAGATAACTGAGATGAAGAAAAAGGCAAACCGAAATATGTCTTCTTACAATTATGGCATAGAAGAAAACACATTTGACTCCAAATTTTCTGGTTCGATTCCTAAATTGCAGTATCACAAAAGTTTTACAGACCTTTTAAAATATTTCTGGTTGATTGGAAAAAAAGTCTAACGTCAAAAAACTCGCAAGATTTTTTACAACATTACATATAAGTAGTACAGCATTGATCAAAAATGTAAAAATCCTTTAAAGGTGTGAACATTTCTTCTCATTTAATTTATTCCCTTTATGTTTGATATCATTTGTAGGCACAAGATTTAATCTAAAAAGGGGTGGAGCGTTTTCAGTTGAGTTTGAAAAATATAAAGGGAAAAATTGAAAAATGATAAATTTAAAGGACGCGGGTGGCTTTGTAATGGAAGGATCTAGAAAATTCAAGTCATGCACATTTCGCAGCGGCGCGTTGTAAAGCAGAAAAAGAAAAAAATATATGACGTAATTTGTAAGAAAAAACCTTTCTTTGAAAACAAATATGTGACTTTTTATTTATTTTGTGGGCGCAGTCTGTTTACATACTTCATTGATTCTGTATTGGAAATATATTTGGCAATGAATTGACTTTAACAATAAATAATGATTGCCTTTTGAAAATATATCTACGACAAAGTTCAGATTACTGAAAAAGTATTGGAAATCTGAGTTTTGTGAAATATTTCACACTTCTGTTTTTTTTATTAAGAGTAAAAAAAAAAAAGAAAGTCCAGAATGTTAATGTAATATTCTCTAATTAATAAAAACGATTATTCTTATTTCGTAAACGTTTCTTCTGCTTTATTTATGTGTCGTGTCTGGTCCTCTTGACGATGGCGACCACTTTGAGAAAATATTTCTATTTTGGCGGCACGAAACGACTCCGCAATTGTTTGGTTACTTGTCCATTCGCGAATGTTGCGTACTACAACATGCGCTTTCTACCAATCCCGTGTCGACCCTCGATTTTGCACATTTCAAGAAGGGGGTATTTTTTCTCTCAGTATATGACCCTAATAGACAATCAAATACAAAAAATATTTCTTGAATCTAAGAAAATAAATAAAACGCTTATTTTTTATTTTGTATTCATTACTGTTTTATTTGAGTTCACTGCCAGTTTTATTTGAGTTCACTACCAGTTTTATTTGAGTTCACTACCAGTTTCAATGACCTCCGTCTTCCTCGTCAGGTGAAGATGAGCTAAATTATACCTAAAAAATTCTAATTGTAATGGGTACACGAGAGGGGGAGGGAAGTAGTTACTAATAAGGGCAAGGGAGTAAGTAGGCGTCAAAAAGATGGCTTTTGAATGGGAAACATATTTAGCAGGAGGTTATTGAACTTTGAAAAAAATAGTTAAGGAACATTTAAGATGTCTAAATAACAATAATTTTTCAGACTTCACCAACCACTTAATTGAAAAAAAAAACATTTGTTTGATATCGATCGTGGTTTGTAGATTCTGCTCACAAGTCGTGGGGAATAGTAACTGGATAACTTAATTCAGTCTCAACATTATAAACAACCAAGTAAATTTCAATAGTAGTCCTCTGCTAAATATGTTTCCCGTTCAAAATTCATCCTTTTGACGCCTACTTACTCTACTCCTCTTCATAGTCACCCCCCCCCCCTTCTCCTGTACCTTTTACAATATGATAAAATATATTCTAGATATAATTTAGTTCATCTTCACCTGACGAAGAAGACGGAGGTGGTTAGTGAACTCAATTAAAACTGTGATGAATACAAAATAAAAAATAAGTGTTCTACTTATTTTATTAAAGATTTCAAATTCGAAAGTGAATGTACGAGTATATTGTGTTTCTAGAACATATTCAATATACTTAATGGACAAAATCTATTTATCATTGTTCAGTGGCTGGGAACACCCAAATTTGTAAATGAATGATTATTTTCTTTTTTTAGCAACAACGTAAATGCATACGAAACACCATCCCTAGAGTTAAATAACCTTTTGCACAAACGCAATATGCCTATTTAGGCAGTCGATCGGAGCGTGCTTGTTATTATTATTATTATTATTATTATTATTACACATGACAAGAAATATACACAATTTGAGAAAAAACAACAGGTAATTTGATTTGGACATATAATTTTAATGGATCTGGGTTTGTTGCCTTTCATTTGTCGTATCCCCAGTAAACTAGGCTTTTGCCTGTATCTCACTGAGGATATTTAGCATGAAAAAATAAATCGATACTTCTTTCCGATTTTTGATAACACAAAAAAAACCCCGTTGCACGCTCTCATCAACCTGACAAACAGTGACACTCAACTACAACTGGAAACATCTTGCGAAACTCAACTCCTCACACATCATCACTCCAGAAAGACCAAAAATATTCATCCCACAATATACCGCACACAATCATAAGAATAAAAATCAAAACAAATTCAAAACAAAAAAAAAGAAGAAAAAAAGAAAGAAAAACACACAGAAACACAAACACAAAAACAACCAAAATTAAAACAACAAGAAGAGACCCACACTCACGAGCTCACATAAATCCTTTCCACTCGTCATTCATCCTGAAAGCCCAAGTACTCAAAATCCTGTCGCAATAACAACCACGCTCCGATCGACGGTCTAAATGGTTTTCCTACCTTTACTTTTATTGAAGTCGCCACGCCAAGTATTGCGACTGTAGTTTGAATACTTGGGCTTGCAAGAGGAATGACTTGTATCAAAGGTTTGTGTGAGCTATTGAGTGTGGTGTTTTTTATTATTTTTTTATGATATGTGCGGTATATTGTGGGTTGAACGTTTTGGTCTGTCTGGAGTGATGAAGTGTGAGAGGTTTGATAAGCGTGATGTATACATATCTTATTAAGTGTCACTGTTTGTCAGGTTGATGAGAATGTGCAACGAAGTTTTATACAATCAAAAATTGGAAAGATGTATCGATTTATTTTTTCATGCTTTATGTCCTCAGTGAGATACAGGCAAAAGCCTAGTTTACTGGGGACACAACAAATGAAGGGTAAAAAACCCAGATCCATTAAAATTGTGTGTCCAAATTAAATTATCTGTTGTGTTTTCGCAAATTACCTATGTATATTTCTTGTCTAGTGTAAAATAAATAAAATAAAATTAAAAATATCTATTTTGGATTTGTGTTGATTTTTCATTTCTTTGCGTGTTAAAAAAGCATTAAACACCAAAAAACCTATTTTATTTGTTATATCTTCAAAACGACGCCACAAAACTATAAAATCAATTAGGATAAAATATTTGCCAAAATACGTTAAACTACTCGTATATTACCTTTCATAGTAATATACACTCACCACGTTTGGATTTAAGTACAGATTCTGTACTAACGAAATATATACGAGAAATACGAAACTTTTCAGACAAGTTATTATTTGTCGTATCATCATCACTGTAACGCTTTATCTCTATTGGGGTAGGCAGAAAGAACATATCAACACTACTTTTTAGTTTGGTATCAACGTTCCCCTTTCAGAAAGCCCATTTATTCGTATGCCACGTCAATCATACGTGTTTTTTTACGACTTACCATTCTAAGCTTTGTCAGAATAGGATTAATTTGATTCTTCAACATTTTTCAGTACATCTTATACTTCTAGAGCCTTTTCTTAAACTCAAATAGATTTTCTTTATTAATATTTTCGCATTGATTGTGTTCAAGTGAAAACTATCTCAATGCTTCTCTGTTCATCATTAGCCCGACATATCGTTCAAACTGTATTCTGTACTGATGTCCTCATTCTATCATTAATTGTTTCATAAGTTCTACACAAAAATTATATTTCTACTATAATTATATATTTTTTCCCACTTCAAGCATTATTAACGTATCCTAAAGTTATAACTTAGATGCGATTATAAACTATATATATGATAACAAATTTTCTATGTTTATCCCTAATTATATTCCATAGATAAATAAATAAAAAATATTAAAATTCCACTGGTTCCCCAAACCACAAAACAAAACATAAATATTATTGACCTCGAACGTCCATTAATCAAGACGTCTTTCCGAGTTCTTTCGTTGGTCGATTTTTAAACAAATAATAAAAGTATTTACAGAGTACATGTACGTACGATATCTTCGAATAACCCTGCCTGCGTCTTTAAATAAACTCGTATATATATTTATAAATATACGAGCTTTATATATAATATTATTCTAAAGCGCATCCAGAACTACAAACCTGAAAGATCTTTGTTATGTTGAATGTTCGGGTTAGATGGTGATGATGATAATACACAGTTTCTACAAAAAAATCCACAGGTGATTAATAATAATGAATTATATAAAGTTCATCAGGGAGATCATCGACAGGATAAATGTAAAAAATACTTTCGCCTTCCTTTGCGCAAATATAGGTATCTAAAGAATTTAAGCAATATTAATAATAATGAATTATATAAAGTTGATCAGGGAGATCATCTACAGGATAAATGTAAAAAACACTTTCACCTTCCTTTGCGCAAATATATCTAAAGAATTTAAGCAATATTAATAATAATGAATTATATAAAGTTGATCAGGGAGATCATCTACAGGATAAATGTAAAAAATACTTTCGCCTTCCTTTGCGCAAATATATCTAAAGAATTTAAGCAATATTAATAATAATGAATTATACAAAGTTGATCAGGGAGATCATCTACAGGATAAATGTAAAAAATACTTTCGCCTTCCTTTGCGCAAATATATCTAAAGAATTTAAGCAATATTAATAATAATGAATTATATAAAGTTGATCAGGGAGATCATCTACAGGATAAATGTAAAAAATACTTTCGCCTTCCTTTGCGCAAATATATCTAAAGAATTTAAGCAATATTAATAATAATGAATTATATAAAGTTGATCAGGGAGATCATCTACAGGATAAATGTAAAAAATACTTTCGCCTTCCTTTGCGCAAATATAGGTATCTAAAGAATTTAAGCAATATGAGTCATAAATATGCGCAGTTAGGATAACGAAGATTTTTCATGTCTTTTGATTTAGATCATAAGAGGATATGCTAATAGTAATATGTTATACGGAAAGTAGTTTCGTATTTCTTGGGAAGACATAAGTTGGATAATCCATTGTCAACTTCATTACGAACGTGTATTATTATACTTTGAAAGGTAATAGTTTGGTGCCTTTTTTCGGCCATTGTTTGCCAAAATTCCTTGAGCGAGTTTTAAACCCCATTGAAGATCACACAAAATAAATCGTTTTTTCGGTGCTAGATGCGTTTTTACTATCGCAAAGGAAACGAATGTCACATGAACAAAAAAAAGGTATGTAGTGTATGGCGACAATGTATTAAGCAACCGTTTGTGTCGAATGTGGTTCAAAAAATCTGTAGTGGCGATACGACAACCAAAGATGTTGCCCACTATAGATTGCTGATTACCAGTGATGACTGCTAAATCAAGGCTTTCGTGGAGAATAACAAGCGTTTTATGACATGAGAGATTGCTGAGATACTAAAAAGATCGAAAACCACCGTCCGCCTGCATTTAGGGAAATTTTTGCGTTTGAATTTGACCTATAAATATAATTACCCACCGGGCATTGTAATAACGGGCTTGTAAATATTTGGAATTAATATTTCCACGTAAAATATAAATTGCAAATATTTACCAGACATGCATGTGGACGCATTGATGATAATTATGAAAAATCAAATTTTTTTAAACTTTGCACTTATCAACCTTTAACCATAAACCAAACCATATTTTATTTACTATAAAGCTGATTGTATTTATCTACACACTGCAAATAATTGATTTTTTTTAAAGTAAATCATAAAATATGAAACCATATGTGTATTAGCTTAAAAAAAGCTCTTTAAAAATAATTTGATTTGAAAAGCTTTCCAATGCTGGAAAACAATATTAACATATTTTGTATATATGCGGAAGAAGAATTGACCAATTTCAGAGATGAATCTGGCGTCTTGGATGTGAAATTTATGAATTTAACAACGTCTGGATATGGCACCAAATTTTATGGCAGCCGAAGGAAATAAATTGAAAAGATACTACGAACTAGTAAAGCTGGAGAAAAGGGATGAATAATATAAAACATTCTTCGAGCTCCTGAAAAAATGTGAAAGATACATCAAGTGTTATGGAAAAGTTTTTGTTTGGATATATGATATATCTTATAGACGTATATGTGGAAAAAAATTCAGCCGTTTTATTTATTGGTTTATACGATTTTTTAAACCGTATAAAACCATCAACTATGCATTTTACTTGATTGACTTTTTATGCAAAAAGGTTGATGACATACCTATTGAACAAGCGATGGAACTCTTTTATTTAGATATCAATATTCCCAGTTGCAGTGAGCTCTACAAAACTACAAGAAGCCATGTAAAAAAGTCGTTGTTTTCTTTGGATGCCTTAAAGATGTTTTATATAATAAAAAATATATGAGAATAGACGTTACTATCAAAGTTTACAAGGCATGTGTGAAGCCAATCATGACTTATGGAAAA
Organism: Odontocerum albicorne; assembly: GCA_949825065.1. Taxonomy (NCBI): domain Eukaryota; kingdom Metazoa; phylum Arthropoda; class Insecta; order Trichoptera; family Odontoceridae; genus Odontocerum; species Odontocerum albicorne. The sequence goes on from CATKWJ010000862.1 coordinate 31,886, forward strand.
GATTTTAGAGCGGATACAGCTAAAATGAAAAGTTCACTCAAAATCAACGAAAGTAAAATCCTTAGAGCCATTGTAGGCACAACACTAAGAGATAGTTAGAAACGTCCGTATCCGAGAAATATGTAAAGTAGAAGGTATCGTGAGAAGAGTAAAAACCGCAGAAGACACTATCTGTGTATATACCCACATGGTAATGAATGGCTGGGAGTCAATTACTCGAGATACATAGTCCCGATAACAGACCATAGTCCTTACTTGAGAGAAGAACTACAAAAAGAGATTATAACATATATAGTTATTCGATATAAAAAATCAATTAAAAAATATCGCTTTGTGGGTTGAATCCTTTTCGTATGTGTACGAGTATATACGTTCATATTATATTCGACTCAAATATAAGAGTATTTACCTCTAGGGCTTAGCAACAAAGGAAAATGACTTTCGTTTTTGAATAATATTTTGATTTATGCTTAGTGCGAATGCAAACATTATTTTCACTTTCTTAAAGTTTTTATATCAGCTTGGATCCGAGTCCATGGTTTCGCTTTCAGCCCATATAATAAACAAAACTCGTAAAAAGACAATTTTTATTTTGTATCATAAAATTTATTAATTATTTTTTTTTTTACTTTACACTTTTTTTCTCGTTTGTGTATATAGACCGGATAGTACTAAAATTTACTAAGATGAAAGTCCACAATAGTATTTTAGTGCCAACTTTCATATATGTATGTGAGTGAAATGTGGGTGGGAAAATACTGAAAGGAGCCGAAGAAATGCTGTAGAAATGCGTACACTGGGAAGAAAATAGGGGGTAGCAATTTATAACAGAGTATGAAATGAAGTGATTAAGAATTATGTAAACTTAAAGTTGATGTGTTAAGTAAGATGAAAAAAATACTCTGAAATGATTTGTATAAAGATAAGGAATGAATGAAGAAAAACTTAATAAATTAATATATAGTACAAATGTGAGTGGTAAGTGTGGTAAAGGAAGGCCAAGGAAAGTATGGTTGAATCAAATGAATTTTATTTTGAAAGAAGGAAACGCAGAAAGAGTTGTATGAAAAGATGTATGGATGTAGAAGGGGTGAAGGATATGTGTCGAGGCAGGAAAGTCTGACGGTTTGTTCTCTCTGCCTACCCCAACAGGGATATGGCATGTCTTTATGTATCTATATATTTTTGAACATATATTTTATAATTTCTTTCGAGTTGTGACCCCGAAAATGAAATAAAACATACTGTAACCATGAAGTAAAAAATAAACAAAAAATGTATTTGAAGAAGCTACCGCGTAACGTGAGTATTCCAATTACGAAACACGTGCTATCAAAGTACGAGTATAACGAGTCGGCAATTGGAAGGTAGGTACTTGCGATATTGAATTCGGTAGTTCGGTAGTTACTAAACATTACTTTTGTAATATAGTATTTTACAAAATAAATGAAAATAGATTTATTGAAAGTACAGTACGTGCGTACGGAAAAAGAAAATAATTATTAAGTGAAATATCAAACCATTTGATGACGTTTAAAGTGACAAAAAGCAAAATTTTCTTGACGCATTGAATGCATAACGTTAGTTACATTCAATATGACCGTTAACTTTTTCTATTGTATTGTATTACACTTTCGTTGTATACAATACAATCTGGCAAGCTTATTGTTATATGGCAATCTCTTCCAACCAATAAGAATCAGAGTGGTCTTAAATGAAAACCAGACTGGACGCTTTTATAAATAAATCTGGATTTGAACCCGCAACCTCCGGGCTGGGAAACAGACGTCTTATTAACTAGACCACGTAGGTCGTCTTTTGAAAGTTATACAATATACAAAGCTGTAGCGTGGCGTAATAAGAAATAATGTAAGGTTGTAGATGTAACATTTATCAAGTATTTTGTACTGTTTTCGCACATTCTTAGATGGGGGCTTCAACTAATTTATAAAATGTACCTCAAAATTGAATTGGAAACTTATTTTAACAATAAAGTGTTATCCCAAAAGTAACAAAATTTCAGCGTCCTGAAAAAAAAATCATTAATACAAATACGAATCAGTCTAGCAGCACACATGTAAAGTGATGTTTATTAATGTTTTCTCTATTGACATAATGAAGCGAAGAGACAGCTGTTCTATTAATGGAACAATATAGCAACATACAATATATTCGAGTGATGACCTAAAAATATTTCAGTCGGATATTAACGGCCTGAGCCGAATTTAACTTGCCCAACCGTCTCCACTATATTGTATTGAATATTATAATATATTATGTGTTGTTGAGAGCAATACATAAAGTAGTGCTGAACGGCTAAAAACAGCTACGGTATTTTTGTATTAATCGATTTAATGGTTGAAAAATATTGAAATATTTAAGTTACTTCGAAAGGGATGGATAAATATTTATAATTGATATGGATTTAAAATAGAGTAAATTTATATATTATATTACACTTCCGATGTAAACTGTTCAATCTAATGTTTTTTTGTCACGTGGCAATCTCTTCCAACCAACTACAAAGGTGTTTAAACAAACTTTAAGTGAAAAATAAGACTTAAACCTCAATCCTGTTTTGGGTGACAATAATGGAAGTCGTCAAATGTATAATATTCGACAAAGCTTACCAATATTTGGATGAAGTATGATATATATGAAATTAGATAAATGATGACATATTTAAAGGCAAAATAAAGATATTGCTGAGGTAAACGGATGAAATATTTCGAAATCAAGTTGTTAGGAATGCTTGAGAGACATATGTTGTGATATACCAGGATGAATGTGTGAATAAATAGAGGAAGGTTGTCTTTCTCGAAACATGATATTCTAGTGAAGGCGGAATGAAATTTATTTTAAAGGTAACGCTTTTGTATACAGTAAAACCTGGTGAACTTATATCCACGAAGAAATTTCTTCCAACTAACAAGAAAGGTATCAAAAGGCTTGTATATGAAATAACGAATCAACTTTTGATACGGGGGTTGTGAGTTCGTTTTCTACTGGCAACTAAAAAAATATCTGTCTGTTTTTCATTTAACGCCTCTTTAAATTATTTCAGGTTGGTTGGGAGAGATAGCAACATTCCAATAAACCCGACAGGTTGTACAATATATAACGAAAGCGTTATATCCATCATCCTGTCGTGTAGATCATGACTGAGCATCGTGACTCCTATCATAGCCCTTGTTGACTCCTCTCCATCCGTCCCTGCATTCCGCAGTTCGAAAAGCAGTTGTTAAGGGTAGTCGTATTGCGTCTCTTACTTGGTCAGCCCAACATATTGGGACTCTTTTGTGTGTCTCCTTCCAAAGTATCAAAAGACTCGTAGTAGGCATATTGTCGACACTCTGTCGGTGACTCTCAAATTTTCGAGAATGGAGGCATTAGTTCGCCTTATCGTCCATGGAAATCGTAATAGTCTTCTCCAATAGAACGTTTCAAATGCATTGATTCTACGTATTTTTCTTTCTGTCAGAGTCCACGTATCTAGATGAACAAGTATGATATAACGTAATATAACATTCATACTTTAACTTCAAAATATATCGAACTACTCGTTTGTTCACATATGTGATGAATTTAACTGAAGAGATATAGTAAAACAATTTAAAAATTAAATTGCTTGCATAGTGAAGCTGCAAAGGAATGGGAAACTTGGACAACTGTATTATATTATATTATTACTTGCGTTGTATACAGTACAAACTAGTAGGTTTAATGCCGTGTCGCAATATCTTCTAACCAACTATCAATATGTTAAAAAGGCTTAAAGCTTTCCATGCTCACACTCAACCTTTTTTTGTAATATTTTTAATATTTCAATAATAGTAGGTTCGTACATACATTTTCCTTTTATTATTATTATGAAAGCAAAAATCAGACTGGAACTCTATTTATTCGAAAATAAAACAGGTTCCAATGGTAATTGACCCAGTAAACCCCGGGTTGAAATACAGACACCTTGCCTAATAAGCAAGGTTACGAAGGAAGTAAGAAATGATTTTTCAATATCTTTATGATTAAAGTTTAAAAATAATCCTGAATCTCAAATTAGAACTTTATTAAAAAAATATGTGGAATATACGAGTATGTGGTTTTAATTGACAATTAATGCAAATTCAGATATGGGATTTTGTGGTTATATAAATTTTCTATTATATAAACTAGTGCGCTGACCTATAAAATAACAATAGTTGGCGACTTGCACTATACACGTATGTTCGTTTTTCATGTCTTAACGTGCAACAATGGAATAATCTTATTGTCGTGCATCGCTTAGAGAATAATCTGGAGGCTTTCATATGAAGATTAAAATGTCATTAATGCATTCTGAACGAATTAAATTTTCATTAAGAATGTCGAAGAAAAATTATACGATCACGACGACCTTTAAGGCCTTTTTGATAAGACGCCCATCTTTAAACTTGAGGGTTGCGAGTTAAGTTTCTATTGGTACCTTAATTTTTTTATTGAGGTTTTTTATAGTATGATTTTCAATAAAGATATGGAAGAACAGAATTATCACTATCACGACGAAAATGCGCCTAGTTAAATCTCTCGTCTTCGCAATATTCATGTATGGCGCGGAAACTTGGACTCTGAGAACAAGCGATAGATGTAGAATACTCGTAGATGCATTTGAAATGTGGTGCTAAAGAAGAATTTAACCAATTCCACGGACAGCAAGGCAAACTAATGTCTTAAATCACGAAGAACTGAGGATCACCGACAGATTGTCGACAATATGTCTTCGACGAGTCCTTCGATTCTTTGGGCAGATTGTGATTGGATGACAGTTTGGAGAGGTTAGTGGTTACTTGAGGCGGGGAAGGACGACACACAAGAGAAAGAATCCGAATGCGTTGGACTAAAACCATAATAACCAAGTAAAATATGGACTACCTTTAACAACTGCCCTTCGAGCCCCGGAGTGTGGAGATGGATATAGAGGATTCGTCAGAGGTTATCATGGCTTCATGAGCTACATGATAGGATGATTTCAGTGAAGGCCACATTTACATATTTCTGGGTGGTTGAAATAAATTGCAACCAAAGAATAATTCATGAAAAATACAAATGGGACCGGAATAGAAATATAGAGATCTTAGCTGCGATGCAATGGCTATCTTCTGAATTGTCTTTTTCTTCTTCATATCCTGTATTCGGTTTTTCTAACGTTGGCGATCATTCTAGAGAAAATATCTGTCTTTGAAGACATGAAACAGTTCTTAAACTATCCAGATAGCGAATATTGCGTAAACAAGATGCACCATCTACAGGTTCCGTGGCGACCCTCAATTTTACCCATCAATGTTAGGTTTAAGAAAAAGTTTTTTTCTCTTCTCAAGATGTGACCCATAGGCAATCTTTCAGATTTTTATTTCGAATAAAAACATAAATTTCTTGTAGTATTTTCAAAAAATTGTCCAGATATAAGAATATCAGTAAATAGTTAAGAATTGGAGAAAGCAGTTGAAACAGTTGTGTAGCGAAAAGTTGATATTGATTTGAGTGATGGTGAAAGAATATAAGACTCGCTCCGTCCTTGGTACGCTTTAAAAAGCGACTGAAAAAACTCTTCATTTCTAGTCAGTAAAATAACGTGTTTCATTCCTGACTTTTCTTTTCCTTTCCTCTCCACCATCGCTTCCTTTCCTTTTGATTGGTGAAATCTCACTTTATATGAAAAATAATGTTCGAGTGATTGTCCGTCTTTGTGGGGTTCGTGGGCATATGCAGACGTATGTGTTTAATAAATATTTTTTTTACAATACATATCCATTCATACAAGCTAGAAGATGAACACACCTTTAGGTTAGGTGACAAAACATATTGGAGTTGACGCCGCGTTAAGTTGGTTTAAGCCAATGTTTCGACGATATTTTAGACTTTATCCTCATGGTGATTTAAAAAAATACCGAATGTAAGGGTTTCCTATTTTAGTTACGCTATTTGACATTTTCAATACAGCAATATAATTATAGTGAATGAGTAATATACAATAATTAAAGTGAAATATTTAATTGTAGCTATCTCTATTTCATTTGAAAATAAGCGTGTAACGTTGCAAGAAATCATTAACAATTCCTTGTTTTTTTAGTTTTGACCCTTTGCTTATCATTTTCTGACATATTACCATAGTTAAGCATAAATATGTTTTTTTTACAAAAACGTTATGATGGATAACTTTGAAAGAAAACAAAACATAACTCAGAATTATTTTGTGCTCCTTTGAGGAGAGTCTGCTTTCTAAGCGGTGCTATATAAATGGTACTTTTATTCTTATTATACCTTTGAAATATATTAAAAAATCCATTCTTTTTAAGATATAATTCAAATAAATTTTCATAGGTCTGATCTTACAATACTAAAGTGTTGTCATCCCCAAGTATCACTTTATCCGCAAATTTGGTCCTTAAATAAAATATTCAGTATACATTACACACATATTTCTGGTCGTTTGGCCGATAGCTGTTTAATATTCACCAGGTCCGGGTCGAATAAAAAGTAAAAGCCGCAAATTTTTAGTGTTTTCTCTTCTCCGGCCAACACTTGATACCAACCATAAAACCCACATTATACCGTCATACGGCTAACAAAGTGGCCTCTACTCCCCTAGCATATTGATTCCCTTTGTTCGGGGGGGAAGGGGGGGGGGGGCTGATGCTTATACCAGTAAGGGTTGACGTCTGCAACATATGTGACTCACATTTATTATTATTCGTCTGAGTTGCATTCATTCTTGAAGAAACACTCCCATTTTAGAGAAGGTACAGTGTTTGACAACGAATATCATATGGATTCATTTAAGGTTTGATAAAATATAAATTTTACTTCTATATAATCATTTAATGTCATAAGGACACTTTTGTTACATTGAACATACAAAATTACGTATCGTCTTGCAAAGTAAGTAAACACCAAGGTAATTACTCACATACGCAGATGCAGAAAAGTACTTAATCTAATGGGTGCATCCCCAGCTTCTTATACTTAAACTTTTTTTGATTTTTATTTTTATTATGTTTTTAAACTCGCCATAATAGTGGATCAGATTTTAGATATAGGGCGCCCTTAGGAATTAGTAACAAACCAAATACAAAGTATTGTAAAATAAAACAAGTGTCATAAGATAAACACAAATAATTTAATTTATAAGTTCCGCGACTAAATTGTTTAGTTATATACATTTTTATTTGTATGCAGTGTAACCTGGGGGCATATTACCATATGGGAATATCTTCCATTCAACCAGAAACATAATCAAGACGGCAGGAAGGGAAAAACAGATCAATTTTTTTTTAAATAATCTGGGTACCGACGGGAATCGGACCCGCAAACAAGAGATGCGTCTTATCAAATAGGAAGATAAAGGACGTCATAATAAGTGAAAACGACAACATTTATAGCGTCACGAATGCTAGAGAAAATGGAAAAAGGGAAGATTTATTAGGATGAAAAACTTAGTGGAAAAACGCAACAAGCAAAATAAAAGTTTTAACAATAATTTATTTACATGTTTTTCATTCTATGTAAGTTTTATTTTTGTTCTTTTTTGAACACGGTAAAAACTGGTACATTTGGTGGGCTTATTGCTATACAGCGATTTTTTTCTACCAATCAGTTCATCTCGGATACATTGAACTATCATATAAAATAAATTGATATTTAAATAACGATAAATTATTTTATAATATATATTTTTAGTGTTTTTTTTTGTTGCATAATAACCACTTTAAGGCAACGAATTTAGTTATATACCATACATACATAAATACATATAATCAAACCGTGACTCTTGTGGTCGTAGGCAGAGATAACAGATCTTCATACTTTTATATCTTAGAACAAAACTCTCGTCTTATCCACATGTCGTTCTGCACTATTTTTTTACTATACAAACTTCTCATATTATCTTTTTTTTTAAATCCAATCCACTTGATCCAACCATGTCCTACGTTTACCTCTTGTACGCACACCTTCCACATCTTCCTAGTATACTTTCTTAGTTATGCTTCCATTATTCATTCTCTCCACAAGTCAAATTATGTTAACGCTCTTTTCTTCACCTTATCTTCTATGTAATTCATGTATTAATTTCTGGTTGATGACATCCGTGGCCTTGTTATAAAGACGCCTTCAGATCCGGAGGTTGCGGGTGTGATTCCCACTGGAACCCAAATCAAAAAAAAGTTTTATCTCTGGCTTTCACTTAAGACCTAATGAACATTTTTCTGGTTAATTAGAAGAAGTTGCCGCACGACAGTAATTCCACAGGGCTGTGCTGTGTACAAGGAAAAAGTTATACATCATTCGCTTGGGCGTTGCTATAGCTGGCATATATAATTTATTTGATAATAGTTGGTTCGAGTCCTGAGTTAGAGCGCCCTTAAGGACAGTTTACTCCCTAAAGGGCGCTATATAAATTGTAATTTGGATTGATGTCTTCATTTCTCCTTATTTCACGCATTCCATTGTAATCTATTACACTTTCGTTGTATACACTAAAATCTGATTTGCTTCTTATTCCAAACAACCAGAAAGATGTTAAAGCCCCCGTACGTAAAAATTTGACTAAAATCATTTTTAAAAAATCTACGAAAGAAATGATCCAATTGGGCTCAAACCCCCAACTTACTAAGTTGAATATTTGCTTAGTTATTGTTTCATTCTCTAAACATGTCCGGACCATTTTAACTCTTCATTTTACTTAGAACATCATTTTTACCAACGCATTCATTTATCATGTCTTTATTCCTCATTCCATTGTACTGGCATTAAACGTGATATATATTTCCATTTTTGTTTTTGTCACATAACCCAAGAAATGTAACTGATTTCCGCATATAATTTTTATTAGAAATAGTAAAATATTTACTGACAGTCGTAATGATGTGAAGAAAGGCCGAATTATACTTCTGGCTGTGAAATCTATTGACAGTTAATATTTCAGACGAACATACCAAAAGAACCACTAAAATAAGCATAGAACCACTAAAATAAGTAATTGGTTTATTATTTTGGTGGTTATATTGATCAATAAAAAGGAAATAATTTTATATATATTTTTCCTATTCGATAAATCTTATTAAACTCATAATTTCACGTCAGTTATGTCACGTGTTTCATTCACGATTTGCTTTTCCTCTCAACCATCTCATTCTTTCTCCATGGATTGATGATATCTCACTATAATTGTTGTTAATTATATTGTTCATAATTTTGTTTACGAATTAACAATAATTTGAATGATTGTAACTGAAGCTTGGATTTGGCAGAAGAAGGGGAGAAGTAAGATTAATTAATGCCTTGGAGATGTGTGCATTAGAAAATATTTGTGAAATTTGTATTGAAGGAAAATATGGTTAATTAAAAATAATACTTTTTGGTATAAATCACAACTTCCGTGGTGTAGTTGGTAATACGTTTGTGTTCCAGCCCGGGGGTTATGGGTTCTGTTCCCGTTTTTAAGCGATTTTTGAAAATTGTTTCAATCTGGTTTTCACTTAAAGTTTTCACTTCTTAACCACTTTTCTGGTTGGTTGCTTATTGTCAAGTAGCAATAAACCCACAACGCTATGTTATATACAACGATAGTGTAATATAAACAATACATTTTTTTACTGATAATATTTAACTAAATTAAAAGACAAGAGGATCAGAAGAAAAAATCAAGATTTTATTGTTTACAACTAAAGTTCAATACCATGCATCATCTTAAAGAAGAAAAGGAAGACATATGAAATTTAAATTAAAACTTTTGGAAAATTATCAAAATAATTTAAGCAATCATATGGTTTTAGTTATTATTTTTAAAATTAAAAGGGCGAGTAGGTTAAATAAAAATATATTTCGCTTGCCTTACAAAAAATACATATTATTAAGATAAATATGTGCAATTTTTTAATCTTGTGTAAGAGTAAAAAATCTTGATGAATACATTCATACTATCTCCCCATATTTGTTTATGGGGTAGACATAGAAGGCAGATCTCCACACACATTGCTCTTGATTCCTCTACAACCATACATTTCATAAAACTTTATTTATGAAAAATCGTAATAACAAACCCTCTGATAAAATACGAGTATTATAAAATTATTCTGCTGCTGTACGAATATAATAAGTCACTTAAAACAACAGACTTGTTTACTGAAAATTAAATAACTCCTTTTCATACAAGGGTGCCAAATTATGATAGCAATTCAGTGCAAGCAAGAAACTGAACAGGAAACAATATCAAGCGCTATCGTCAGAAATGCATAATCTATTCAAACAACTCGATCTCTTACGAACAATGGATGGAAGATGAATCAAAGACAATGAGTGTTTGCTCTCGAGAAGAGTACAAACAAATACTACTTGGCTGTAGTTTTATTTGATTGTGAAGTCAAAGGCGACTGTCAATACTTCTTGGAACTTGAGAAAATTCATATCTAAATACTTATAGATACCAGACAAATAACTCGTAATACATTGTGACTTCTGTGATCTAGTTTAGATGACGCCTGTCTCCCAACAAGGTTACGTGTATATTCCCGTTGAAACCCGTTATGCTTTTCACTTAAATCCACGTTAACATTTTTCTGGTTGTTTGGCAGTGATTGTCACCTGGCGAAAAACGTATACGAGTTAGTCAAGTTGAACGAATGGCAAATTTAGTAGTTTTTGATTATGTGTATCGTGTATCCCATATTATAAGACGGCCATCATATATGAATGCTCAACGGAAGAAGTACGTTGAAGCATCTAGGTGGCTGAAACGAGGTACTAATTGAATATATGGTCCAATTTATGACATTGCTGCTAGGAGACAAAGTAATGAAGAAAACTCTTCACCCTACATAATGAAGATACTGCAGCAAAATTTGCAAAAATGCTAGACTGCGCTAGCTTGGACGCTTATACCTGGATATTGACCCAGCAATGAATGCTTTGTTCAGCAATTTGATGCGGCGTAAGACAGTGGAGTGACCAAAGCTGTAATGAGTATTAATCTAATATGTATATAATTGGAGGGATGCTGTTGGTGGAGATAAATAACCGAGATTTCTACAGCAGCAGAGACCCATCTTGGGATGCAGGGCTGATGATGAAGAATATTGAAGAGGTTAATTTTAATGGACTCACTAAGAAATACTCAAATCAGAAAGAAACTTGGCGTAGAACGTTTGTTACTCTTCATAGGTCGCAGATTATTTGACAAAGATATCTAGAAAATTTTAGACTTCATAACTCAGGCGTTATATCGGCCATCATGGCCATATAATGGAAGATAATTTGAAACAAACAATGAACGAGTTTATTGATATAATGCCAATGTTAGAGTCTAACATCTTTCTTCAGTTTGCAGATCACATTTTGTGGTACTGCGATGATAACCTGCGACGATGGAATCTCGACTCAGCATTACGTCGGTTCATCTTCGGACCGATTGGATATTACGTGGTATCACAAATAGTTTTGATGCATTTAAAATTTTCTCTGAAAGTATTGGCAACTTGTTAGGCTGTTAGAATGTAAGGCTTTAAGTAACTTTATAAGTATATTTACTGCGCTGCGAGTCATTTATCTTCACCTGCGACGTCGGACTTGAAGTTCGTCGTCGCTACTATACTTTTCATACTCAGATGTGTCAGCACCGTTAGAAGAGTCCCTTTGAACAGTTTCTGTTGGCGTCACTAAGTGACACCACGCTCGTAAAAAATAAAGAAAATTTCTATCTTCTTGTATATATCGTGCTGGATGGAGACTTATTTTGTCCCTCATTTTATCTTTCAACAGCGTAGGTGGTGATGGGATTAAACTGAAACCTTACTCCTTGAATAAACTGGTCAAATTGAAGATAAAAGCATTACTAGTTAACGCATAAACTTGTCAAATAAACTTTCTGAAGACAAAGGAAGCATTTATCTCAAAATTTTCCTCTTCGTCAACTATCATACATTTTCAATCCTAATCCTTAGTTTCTTTGAGATTTATTACTTAATTAGATAATTGTTATTCTTTTCAAATTTTATTTTTATTCACTAATTTAAATGCACGGCTACGGATACCAACAATAATTATGAAGTACAAATTTGATGATTGGAAGAAATTGCTTTAAAGCAATAAATCCGCCAGATGTATTTGCATGCAAGTGTAACATAAATAAATAAACTAACGAAATCTCATAAAAATGTCTCCTTTAAGTTTAAATTTCAATAAAGTAGAAGTTTACATAAGAAAATATTTATAAAAGTTAATATGAAAGTAATTTTCGTAAAATGCCAAAATCGAATAAATGGTATGTTTAAGGGTGTTTTATTAGATCTACGGGTATATTCGACCGTAAGTCTTTCGTTTTATTTTCTCGTGTATTAAATTGAGTCTGAGCAAACATAACTTTTCATCTGCTTTTCCATAATCACGTGCTCCTGCCGTTCAAGAGAATTTAAGTATGCTCCGTGGCGTAAGTCCCCATTTCCCTGAGTCAATAAATCGTTAGCAATACGCAAAAAAAATGCCAACATCTGCGCTTAACAGAGGTCTCGAAAGGAGTGGTTCCCGAATTTGGTTTCGCACAACGACACGGTTATGCAAAGTTCCACTCAAGCGTTACGGAATTTCAATTCAAATTACTCTCTTGAAGAAAAACGATAGTGGTTTTTAACATGAGATCCGTGAGATCGGGTATGACGAATATTTTGTCATCTAATAAATTACTACATTAAAAATTATGAAATAGTTTTGCCAAATCTTGAAATCTTAAATTGCAATAAAAGATATAAAAATACAACCAATGTAAGCATGATTTGTAATTTTTTTACAAATGGTACTTTACACTCTACAAAGTTTTAAAGAAGATTTAACTATGTATACGTTTTATACCCGAATAAAAAAATATTTCAAGTAATGCACTAAATTTGGTCATAAAATTTTTGGGCTAAATACGAGTAAATCACCAAATGTATTTTTCTAAGACTCGTTAATTTTTTATTTTATACCATTCAAATATTACTAAATGCATGCATGATAACCATATTTAGACTGAATACCTACAATTATTACTAGATACGTGAATGATAACCATATTTAGACTGAATACCTACAATTATTACTAGATGCATGAATGATAACTATATTTAGACTGAATACCTACAATTATTACTAGATGCGTGAATGATAACCATATTTAGACTGAATACCTACAATTATTACTAGATGCGTGATTGATAACCATATTTAGACTGAATACCTACCAAATATTCCTCTTTCTTTACTCCCATACGATTCCCATCCTAATCCATATTCTCCTTGACATTTATTTACTAATTAAATTTTGTTTGTTTCTTATTTAATATTCGTTTCGTTAAAGACAGGATCATGGATACCAATAACGACAGGATCATGAATACCAATAATAATAATGACACAAAAACTGATTGAAAAAAATGCTTTAAAGCAACAATTCTCTACAAGTATTTACATATATGAAATGAAGAATTGAATTAATATTTTTTTCTACTATACATACACATACGGCATGATATTTCCCTATCGAGGTAGACAAAGAGGACAAAGTTCCAAATTTTCTAATCACAACATATTATATAAATAAATGTTTTGAATATTCCAAAAAATTTAAAAAATATTTAGGTTAATGCCATCAAAAGCACTATTCTAAGAAAAATGCCTAGAATACATTTCAACAATTCGTCAATTATTATACATTACAAACGACACCCTCCGTGGTTTAGTTGGTAAGACACCTGTCTTGAGACCTAGGGGCTACGGGCTCGATTCTCGGCACTCAATTTTATAAAGAAGGTCCCAAAATAGTTTTTACTAGATCATTCTGTTTGGAAGAGTTTGCCACATGACAACCAATATACCAGATTGTACTGTACAACATGAACGTTATACAACATAACATAGCAAATATAATTAATTATCGAAAAGTATTTATGTACGGATTTGAAAGAGCGATGAGCATAAATATTGAGGAAACGTGAGAAAAATAGGACGATTCGGTCATATTTATGCTGCTTTGTGTAGATTGGGAATTTTTTTAAATATTAGCAATTTGTAAAGTATAGTCATAATAAAATGACAATTTAAAAAGCCGAATCTTCTTAAGGACGCAAGCACACTCTTATTCGGCATTCGGTCGCACTATTATTGAGAGATTTAAAAAAAATTTAGTAAACAAAGTCAGAGAAAACTCACCAAGGGAAGATGAACTACAATGAAAACTTTTTAGATTCTCCAATATATGATTGTAACATATTCGATTTTAAGTTGAGTGTAGTGTGATAAGTAAATCATCAAATGTATTTTTCTAAGACTCGTTAATTTTTAATTTTATACCATTCAAATATTACTAAATGCATGCATGATAACCATATTTAGACTGAATACCTACAATTATTACTAGATACGTGAATGATTACCATATTTAGACTGAATACCTACAATTATTACTAGATGCATGAATGATAACTAGATTTAGACTGAATACCTACAATTATTACTAGATGCGTGAATGATAACCATATTTAGACTGAATACCTACAATTATTACTAGATGCGAGAATGATAACCATATTTAGACTGAATGCCTACAATTATTACTAGATGCGAGAATGATAACCATATTTAGACTGAATACCTACAATTATTACTAGATGCGTGAATGATAACCATATTTAGATTCAATACCTACAATTATTACTAGATGCGTGAATGATAACCATATTTAGACTGAATACCTACAAATATTACTAGATGCGTGAATGATAACCATATTTAGACTGAATACCTACAATTATTACTAGATGCGTGAATGATAACCATATTTAGACTGAATACCTACAAATATTACTAGATGCGTGAAAGATAACCATATTTAGACTGAATACCTATTGTACAATTCGGTTAAAAATAGGTTAAAATTTTCCTACTGAGACGATGCTGTAATACTGAAAACCTTTCCTATTTTAAGATGAATTTAAGAGAACATACGAGTACATAAAATCTGAGTTGCAGTTCAAATAAGACAATATCAAATATTTAAGTCAACTCGGTATTTAATGGTGACTACAGTTTTAGGCAGTAACGTTAAAAAATCAAGTAATTTAATAAGCTCAGGGTGACACAGAGGATCATAGTGGGAAGTTTTCTGAATATGTCATTACGGGACCGAAAGACTAATGAATGGATAAAGCAGTATTCCAAAGTTGCAGATGTCGTTGAGAGGTTTACTACCTAGATGTATAGCTAGGATGGGCCAGATGCAGCGAAGATAGGTGAACCCAAAAAGGGCTGAAGTGGGGACCAAGGACTATGATAAAAAGAATGGGAAGGCTTCTAACAAAATGGTCGGATGACATTAGAAAACTGGGCTCGTTGGTTGGGAGCAACTAACGAAGATAGAAATTAGTATAGAAGGAGAATAAAGACCTCTATTCAACACAAAAGTCGACAAGGCTGATGATGATGTATCAGATTGAGATTTAAAAGACCCGAATAAAAAAAGCATCGGGTGACAGTGAAGACAGAATATGGAATGAAGTTATAAAGGATGAATTTGAACTTAATACTGATGTTTTAAGTAAGATAAAGAAAAAAACTCTAAGACGGTTTGGTGTGAAGAACGATTGAATGAAAAAATAATAATAACATAACAAATTTACATGCTACATCTTATTTTGAACGAAGGAAATGCAGTCAGAGAAATTGAATGGGTGTAGAGAAGGCGAAAAACGCGAGTCGAGATAGAAAAGCCTGGCGATCTGTCCTCTCTGTATACTCATACTTAGTAATAACGGGATAGCAGGTATAAATCTGTGTATCTCATACTTTAATGTACATAAATACAATATCATAAACTGTTTTACATGAATATTAAAAAAACGAAGTATATTTTAACAAAGATTGAGTAACAGTGAGTAAACGACACGTTTTTACAGTAATATCAGTGAAACATATAGAGAGAGAAAACTAAGTACTTGAGATGAATTCCAAATTAAGCCAAAAGCGGCATCTGGGCGAGGCATTATCTTCACATTATAAACTATCGAATTGACATTAAACTGTTTGCTCGCTTATGCTTTGTAAAAAAAAAACTAGTTAAGATAATGAAGCTCGAATAAAAACTAGTGATTTTCTCAAAACAATGCATATCATTAAAGCAAAACAATGAAATCCTTTTATTTCCGACTGTTCGTTAATATGAAACTCTGTTTTATTAAAAATATCGTTGTAGAATATATTTATGTGATATTTTGACCTCTTATCTAGAGGCTTTCTTTAGTTTTTTTTTATATAAATCGTTAAGTCCTTTTCAATATTTAAGAATAAACTATAGATCATTATTTTTCTCCAAATATTCCTCTTTCTTTACTCCCATACGATTCCCACCCTAATCCATATTCTCCTTGACATTTATTTACTAATTAAATTTTGTTTGTTTCTTATTTAATATTCGTTTCGTTAAAGACAGGATCATGGATACCAATAACGACAGGATCATGAATACCAATAATAATAATGACACAAAAACTGATTGAAAAAAATGCTTTAAAGCAACAATTCTCTACAAGTATTTACATATATGAAATGAAGAATTGAATTAATATTTTTTTCTACTATACATACACATACGGCATGATATTTCCCTATCGAGGTAGACAAAGAGGACAAAGTTCCAAATTTTCTAATCACAACATATTATATAAATAAATGTTTTGAATATTCCAAAAAATTTAAAAAATATTTAGGTTAATGCCATCAAAAGCACTATTCTTAGAAAAATGCCTAGAATACATTTCAACAATTCGTCAATTATTATACATTACAAACGACACCCTCCGTGGTTTAGTTGGTAAGACACCTGTCTTGAGACCTAGGGGCTACGGGCTCGATTCTCGGCACTCAATTTTATAAATAAGGTCCCAGAATAGTTTTTACTAGATCATTCTGTTTGGAAGAGTTTGCCACATGACAAACAATATACTAGATTGTACTGTACAACATGAACGTTATACAACATAACATAGCAAATATAATTAATTATCGAAAAGTATTTATGTACGGATTTGAAAGAGCGATGAGCATAAATATTGAGGAAACGTGAGAAAAATAGGACGATTCGGTCATATTTATGCTGTTTTGTGTAGATTGGGAATTTTTTTAAATATTAGCAATTTGTAAAGTATAGTCATAATAAAATTACAATTTAAAAAGCCGAATCTTCTAAAGGACGCAAGCACACTCTTATTCGGCATTCGGTCGCACTATTATTGAGAGATTTAAAAAAAAATTGGTAAACAAAGTCAGAGAAAACTCACCAAGGGAAGATAAACTACAATGAAAACTTTTTAGATTCTCCAATATATGATAGTAACATATTCGATTTAAGGTTAAGTGAAGTGTGTATAGTGTTTATATAAAATCATATTTTTTGATAAGGTGTCCCAAAAAAACGTTGTCAAAAAGTGGTCCTAAAGCTGTATACGGTACTCGCGTGTCTAACACTTTGAGGTAGATAAAGATGAATCTAATTGAAATATTACTTGAGAAAACGAACATTAATCACAAATAAAGGTTATCAATTTATAAAATACACGTAATATTAATATGGCTCTAACAATAATAAAACAAACATTATAGGAAAACAAAAAGTAAACAACTGTCGTTTAAAATTAACCAAAAAATATACTTTAAATATAATGGAATATTGAGCAAAACTTCCGGAATATTCAAAAAGCCAGAAATAAAACCAGAATGCGATTAAAAAAGCGTACGTTGATTCGATAATAATAAAAAAAAAGGCTAACACATATAAAGAAAATCCTATAAAATTAAAAAGTACAGTAAAAGGACATTTCAGAATGTAAATATAAAATCATTTACATGTATTTTAATGAAGGTCCCCTTGAAGTGAACTGAAGCGGGGAAGTTGCGAGTATTGCGTGGGAACGAGACAAGTGCTGTTCGAGGGGGGCGGAATTATTCTTACGGAAAATAATTGCGAAAAATATGTGATACCGCCTGTTATTTGTGAACCCACGTCAACTCTAATATTTGTTCCCGATAGGAGACGTGCTTCATACTTAAAAATAGTATTTGTACTTATAAGATCAATAGCGAAAAAAAGGTCGTGACATTTCAGGTTTACTAACAATATAAAAATGACAATATCTAATCTGATGACAAAAAAGAATCAATGGTCATCTTCTTATTTCCGCATTGGTGATGCTGATATATTAAATAGCGTGGTCAAGAGACAAATTCTCTCAAGTGGTACTATTTTACCCAAAAAAAAGTTTTTGGGTCAAATAGTACTACTTGAGAAAGTACGACACCTTCGTTTTTGTATTTTTTTAAACACTGGTCCTGTGGCGTGGAATGGTCTGCATCTTGTGTTAGATATATGGGTGGAGTGTGCAGCTTTAGGAAGTACATGAAGGCCCCCCTTTTCAAATGGTCTTATCAAAATGTATGTGCATATATAAATACTTCACGCATGCACTACACTACACCTAAAGCCAAGTGTGTTACTAAGACATATCGGAAGATCTACAAAGGTTTCTTTGTAGTTCGTCTTCCCTTGGTAAGCTTTCAGCAGTTGTCTTACAAAATATGTTTATCTAAATATACGCAGAAACGGGGAAATATTACACATAATGCTCGTGGGCACCATCTTCTTATCCTTGCACTCAACTTAACATATATGCATTTATTTCGCAATAGTTTTAATCTGTCCTCAGTGAGATACAGGTAAAAGCCTTATTTACTGGGGACACACGACAAATGAAAGGGAACAAACCCAGATCCATTAAAATTAAGTACTCAAATTAAATAATCTGTTGTTTTTTCCCAAATTGTGTAAATATAGATTTCTTGTCATGTGTAAATAAATTTTATAAAAATGATTGATTTGGTATTTATATTTTACAGCTTTATTTTATTACAGAATGATTTGAAACCTAAATGTGAATGGATTTTCGATAGTTTAATAATACTTTGGTTAAGCGAAACAGTTCTGACACTTTAATTTAAGTTATGGTGTAGATTTTTTTCACATTTCAGTGTTAAATCATTATTTAACATCTTAGTAATCAGAAGTAAAGTAGAGTAAGTTGTAATATATAAGTTGGAAAGAAGTTTGTATTATTTTTTGCACAAGTTGCCGAGCAAATTCTTGAAAAGCAAACTAAAAATAAATTATGCAAATCACTTCCATCTTATGTGGACGCTATAAATAGAAAATCGATGAATGAAATACTCAACTTATACATGATAGTCATTACAAGTTGATAGAGTAAAGTAATAGAAAATTAACCAGCTGTTTAGTAATATATACCATAAACAATGAATAGCAAAACATTGAAAAAAAATATATATTGTCATTTAAGTAAACGTAGGTTTACGCACAATATCTTGACAACCTCCGTGGCATAGTTGATGAGACATAATATATCCTTTAACGCGAGATTTATGGATTTGATTCCCATTTGTCTACCCGTTTTTAAAGAAAAATCCAAAGTAGATTTCACTAAAATTTTCTTAATCCGCTTTCTGGTAGGTTATAAGAAATTATGTCCTGGCAATAAACCTGCGAAGTTATACTGTATACAAATAAATCGTAATACAATATAATACAAAAGGTCATCAGGTCGGAATCAATTAGGATAATAACATATATATTCTGATTAGTTTTTGGAAGTGTAAGAACACTTTTGACGTATTTTTTTCTTCCTGAAACAACAATTGGCTATAATTATCTCATTTTGAAATGAAACTGAATTTTGGTGTTCATTCACCAATTACATTATTTTGACAATTTTCATTTTTTTTTAATCTGATTAAATGGAATAAAATATAAGATGTAAACATAAGTCGTGTTCGTTTTTTTTTCAATTTAATAATGAGCACTGAAAGTAAAACAAAATGGTAAATGTTATACGTCATTCGAAAGAAAATTTTCTGTTCTACAAGATACTGTGTTTGCTTTTACGTACATATATTATTTTATTTGATTACAAGCCTTCAAAATGGAATGTCAAGTAGACGAAAGTGAGCATTTTTGACACCTCCTTCTGATTGCGTTCAATCGAGGGAATAAAGCTGCCAAAGCTGCTCGCGATATTTGCGAAGTGCACAGTGAAGATGCTATGAATGCAAGGACAGCTCGTTGATGGTTTTTGCGTTTCAAAGACAGTAATTTCCACCTGAAAAACATGGAGCGTTCCGGACGACCAGTGGACTTCGATGAGGACCGCTTAAACTATATTATTCATGAAGATCCCTTTCAAACCCCCGTAGAATTGGCTGAACAGATGAATTGTAGTCACATAATTGTGTACCGCCATCTTAAATCAAAGGTAAAAGTCTAGAAGTTCGGCACTTGGGTTCCACATGTTTTGAATGAAAACAAGATCCCCTTGAAACATTTTTCATCACCATTTTTTTTTCATCATCATTTTCAAACCCTTTTTCATCACCAGTAATGATGCGGTAAAGGAACCTTTGCTTGTGGCCATGCGTAGCTCGATGACGCGCGAGCAAACTAGTAGAAGTTGTCGAACGTTGTTTTTTGTTGTTTTCATTCAAAACATGTGGAACCCAAGCGCCGAAATTCTGGACTTTTCCCATTGATTTAAGATGGCGGTGCACAATCATGTGACTACAATTCATCTGCTCAGCCAATTCTACGGTGGTTTGAAGGGGATCTTCATGAATAATATAGTTTAAGCGGTCCTCATCGAAGTCCACTGGTCGTCCGGAACGCTCCATGTTTTTCAGGTGGAAATTACCATCTTTGAAACGCAAAAACCATCGACGAGCTGTCCTTACATTCATAGCATGTTTACCGTACACTTCGCAAATATCGCGAGGAGCTTTGGCAGCTTTATTCCCTCGATTGAACGAGAACAGAAAGAGGTGTCGAAAATGCTCACTTTCGTCTACTTGACAATCCATTTGAAGGCTTGTAATCAAATAAAATAATATATGTAACGTACAAGCAAACATAAAATCTTGTAGAGCAGAAAATTTTCTTTCGCATGACGTATAACATTTGCCATTTTACTTTCCTTTTGATGCTCATTTTTAAATTAGAAAAAAACGGACACAACTAATGTTAACACCCAATATATTATACCACAAATTCCGTGGATTAGTTGGCAAGGCGTCTTATTTTCCCCGGATGCGAAGCGTTAGTACCCACGTTGGTATCCAAGGAAATAAACCCACCAGGTTGTACTCTTCATAGCGAGAATATTACACAGTACAAGAAAATCCAGAAAATCGTCAGATCTGCACAAAAATGTTGTTTTTGGATAAAAATAATAATAATGAAAGTATATGAAAACTTTTGACAAATATTTTTTTTTTAAGAAAACTTTTCTGATCAGATTATTACCTAAAACTAAATTTCTATTTTCACTGTCAAATGTTCATCCGTCAATTTCATTGCTTTGATAAAAAAAAACATTTATGTATTTTTGTCTAAATGAAAAAAATATATTGACCATTACAAGTGCTTAGATATCATAATGACCGAAAAAAAAACAAAATCAAATATCTGTAAATATCAAATATTCTAGAAGGAAAAAAGGTAAAAACAAATAGCACAAAAAACAGAATAACATAAAAATTTGGGTAAAAATACGTTGTTGTATATCTATTTATATCAAACAAACATAAAATTAAAACAAAGTTCGACGAAAAAACGAGTAATCAATACTGACATATTGAATTAATGGATTGTGGAGAGAAGACAAAACTTTCGTATCTATAGAAAGGTTTCTGGAACAAAAATGGTATAAAATAATAAATGAAGTTGAAATGTTGCCCACAAAAATTTTCTACTTCAGAAATATTCAGTGAAAAAGAATAAATTATTTTATACAATTAATTTTAACTTTTTAAAACTATATAAAGTCCATTAACTATATAAAAAGGAAAAAAAAGATATATGTCAACATTGTATATACTCGTATTTCCGTGTGGGAGTGCTAAATTTGTGCTAGACAAATTATTCAGATAGGAACAAGGACAAATATATCGTTTCAGTTTAGGCGTAAATTGAAGGTAGAAATTTTAAACCTTTTACATGAAAAATACAATCAGTTTTAATATTTCAAACACGCGTTTAACGCTTTTTTATCAAATACGAGTACATGGTTTTTCGGAAGAAAAAAAACTAATTTTTTGACAATTTTTTTTTCAAATGTTTATTATTTGTGCACTGGTGGAATATGATTTTCAAATTAATGCATTTCCACCTAAGATTTTTTTAATTGAGTAGTAATCTAAATTTGGGGTTTCCCAGCTCGGAAAAAATATATAGATTTTATTCTATTCATTGAAAATATAATAAGAAACACAATCACAGTAAGACCTCACTATCAAAATTTAAAACAATACCACGTTTATTCAATTATTGTGTAACTTTATTTCATGGCAACTATAAATATATTTATTAGCAATGTATGATACAACCGGAGAGAAATATGTTTCTTTTTGACGTTTTTAAACATATGAAGGAAAATTAAAAGAAAGTATAAATACATACGGCTTGAACGACTGCATGTGCTCATTGATTAAATTTGATGTATGGCGTGGCTTCATCGCTTAGTAAAAAAACTTATTTTGTATTTGATGTTATTGGATATGTCAGTTAAATAATTACTTCTTCAATTATTTTCATCTCAACGATTCAGTGAAGAGATAGAAACACGAGTATCTTTTATTTAATAAGTAGAAGCTTTAAAATTGACAAAAATTGCAAAAACTACGCAATTAAAAAAAAAAGTATTAGTTTTCAAAACAAATTATAAATATAAATTTTTTTTCCGGCTTAGAGGGTATATTAAAATTTTTACCTGGCCACTTTCAAATGACACCATTTATGAGTATATCGGTGTCCTTTGAAGATGACACTATAATAATATTAAAACCGGCTGGAAAATTATTTCAATGTAGCCTCTAAGGTGAAAAAATATGTTCACAAATATTTGTAAGTCTAAGAATTAGTATATTTTTCTACTCATTCATTTAAATCTTTATTGGAATAATACGTTAAATTATATTTTACAATCACAAGTAATATTGCTACATACTTGAACCGTGTGTTTTGCAAATAATGCGCTCATCTTGTCAGTTAAATAATTCCTTTCGTATATTGTAACTGTCACTTGAAAACTAATCAATTAATTTGAGAGGATTTTAAAAATGTCTCCTAAAGAGTTTTATTGTATAATAATTATCACCCTGCGTTCTTAGTCTAAAAAATAAATCATAAACAGTCGAAAAAATAGTAGGTTTGTCAATCATTACATATTGATATCCTGCTTTTAAAATCTTTATTTTACACCTTATTGCCTGAATTTGTTTAGTGGCGTTTACGGGATGCTTTTAATATAAAAAAATATCTCATTTGAAATGCCACATGACTTTAAAACAATACATAAAACAATACGATTGATTTAGATTTAGATAGGTACTTGGTATGAATTTTAACTTTATAATATATCACTTATAAAATTTCATTAAAACAATTTAAATTTAATTAGTTTAATTTATAATATAACAGTAAATTCGAAACTATGAAAAATATAAATTGAAAGACGTAATGAAAATTATTGTGTGGTGAATGTTAAATTTTTCAGTTCACAATATTAATCTATTTTGTAGGAGGTCATTTAATAAAATAATCAAATGAAACTGGGACACATAAAATATTGATAGAGCAAAAAAGTATTATCGTTTAATTAACTTTTGTTTGGGTGATAACAATGATATTTTACAAAGTATAACTGTATACCGTTTTTTCCGCTGAATTTATTGTTTAAATTAATCCAATGTTTATTCTTATTTTATCATACCATTCATTTAACAATAATTATTATTCACAAAAAAAACGAGTACTAAAAAGCAAAAAAATATATATATTTAATGTTTGATCGTATATTATATAAAATAGAAATGGATAACTCTACATACTGGTTTATCTCGAACCTTATCTTTATTATATGTTAACGAGATACGTATTAATATTGCAAAAAAACAACTTCATTTTTAATCCATTACATTTTTCTCAGTACATTTTGCCAACATCTAAATGATCTTTCAGGTTAATTGCTCGTAACAGACATCATATATTTCGATTGATTTTTCAGGTTTGATAGCTAATGCAGATACGAGTATATGTAACTAAATATGTTTAAATTAAAATAAATCTGATCATTTAAAAACCTTGTTATTTGTTGGGAAAGATTATATTGGCAAAAAGCCAAATAAACCACACACATTTCTTTGAGTCGATATTTATTTATTTATTCATTGTCTTTACGTATTTATATTATAAAAATAATGAACGTTCTTCTCCTAGTCGGGAAATCCAATTCAGAGGATTTTTTTTCTTAAATTGATGAAAACAGAAAGTTTAAGGTTAAAACTTTGAAGTGTTTACTATTGACCATAAATTTAGTAACTGTCAACACTTCTCTGTCCTTCAATCTTCATTTTTTTATAGAACTTAGGTTTTGAGGAGTATAATGAAGTAAACTAACATAATGGGTTTGATTCTGAAGAATCCGATTTTGATCTGGTTTAACATCTATTTAAAGTTTTAATGTTTGTTAATTCCTTGATATTTAAATGTTAAATGGAATCTGTCAAAACTCGGCGATATTTTCAAATGCCCAAATAAAATATCATTACTCGTGGTATAGAGATATTGAACCAACTGAATGACACTGATATATGATAGTCGGGGTACTGCCTAGCAGTATGAGAAAAATCCTGGCTGGTATTCTTCCTAACGAATAAGCTAACGCTAGAAGCAGACACTCTTTGTGTAACAGGAGAAATACGTGAAAAGTGGATAAAAAAAAATATCAGTTTCTGAATTGCCCGATTAAGGAGCTAAATGTTCTCTTGATGGAAACGTGGTGTTAAGAAAATATTACTTTATCAACCCCTAATTTTAGTTTGTAAAATAATGATGGCTTTAGATTTGAAAAGTTCATTGAAAAAAAAAAGATTTTGTGGGGACTTTTTTTCTTAATAGAATGTTTAAAAATATAGTGCGTCATATTAAAATTGTATTAAAAAATGAACTAAATAATTTTTCTTTCTAGACATTTTACAAGAGAGGGTATTTCTACATAAATTATGGGTTTGAAAAATAAAGTATTTTCATTTGGGCAATTTGCGTACGAATTAAAAAATATTAAAGTTGAAATGTCTAATGTTAAGCATCTTTTAAAACACTTGAAAAAAATATTTAATTATTCTAAATTTCGTATTTAAACAAATAATGTAAAGAAAATATATAAATATTTCATAAAAAACGTCGAAAAAATAAATTTTGTTCTTGTCAAAACACATGGAAATTTTCAATTGTTTCGTGTATCACAAAAAAACGTGTATATTGCAAAATATCTTTTGTTTTAAACATATGCACTTGTAAAATTAGCATCTAACCAAGGTTTGATCTTATTATAGAAACATTAATACATAAAAACAGGTGTTCATAATTGCCTTCATTTCTACAAGTATTATTTAATAGCCTAAACTACAAACAAATTGAAATATCATTCGAGAAATTTATAACACCGCGTTGTCGACAAGACGGCGTGGCGTATTCATTCAAAATTAAAGGCGTTTAATTATACTTTATTGTTGTTAATTCATCACACGTATTACACCCAACTTAAGTCAATCTAAAAGTGAGAAATTAAAATCATTAAATCATTGAATATCATACGTTTGAATTTGAATGCTCTAAAAATTCTCGAGGAACTTATTTGAAATGAATGTGAAATAAAAATTTATATAAATTATTTTTGACAACAAATAAATATATTACAGACCATAATTTAACACCAAAATAAACTTCTAAACCATACAAATAATTGTTAATAAAATTGATCATAAAAAAATATAAAACGGAAGTTAAAAATAATAATGTCAAAAAGTCGTGTTTTTAATTTAAATATAACCTCAAAAACGTCAAATTCGGACAAACGACAAACGTGATACGCGAGGCGGGAGAGAAAATCGATTCATGTCTCGGAAAAACTTGGCGTTTAGAAATTCGTATAAATTTCACGAGATGGCATCACACATTAAAATGAACATTTTTCTACTAATACATTATATTAATAAAAAAAAATTACTCACGCTGCGATAGACTTGGACAGTGGCCAGCGCTCCATCGAAGCCTGGTACTTCATGTTTTCGATTTGCTTCTTCAATGCGTCCTTATCCATGGCTGACAATATACTGGCGTCCATAGCGCAAGCCTAGCTCCGAGATGCGCTTGCGTGGATTTTCTATGCGGGATGGCGAGGGGGGTCCTCTATACGTCTCCCTGTACACTCTCCTGTAACAGAAAGGCCCATTCAAACGGCAGAATGCGGAACGCATAGCTTTGATATAGACATACATTTTTTTTCAATTCAAAAACTGTCATCTCTTTCGTTTGTTTTAATGGATGTTTTAGTTTGAAATCATATTTTCTGCAGGTACACTGCGGGCTGTGGTTCACAGATGCATGAATGTTTTTTCGGTTTTGTTCTATCAAGGACTTGTGAAATGGGAATTGAATTCGACATTTTAGATTTAATTGTATATGTTGAAAATTACCTTTTAAAAATAAACTTGTTTTATTATTGACATTTAAAAAGCTTCGCTTTTTCATGAATATCTAATTGAAATAATATATTGTATTTTCTTCTTATTAGTGTTATAATTTCTAATGTTCTTATGTCATTTTTATTTATGGCTGTATAATGATAATGAACAATCTTGATGAGTGTTGACATGGCAATGGCAAAAAAAACGAAATAAGAAGTAAACATTTTAAAGAGGCCTTAAGTGAAAACAAGATTTGAAATATTTTTAATAGAATCGGGAAAAGAATCAGTAAGAATCGAATTCGCTTCGAAGACGGGTCACCAACTAGACTACGTGGGTTACCACTAAATTATAGTATTTTAATAACAAATTTTCATTCAAATAATATTCTTTTCAATTAAAAAACTGCCATCTCAGTCTTTGGTTTCAAAGAATATCCTGATTTGAAATCTAATTGATGTCTTATGAATGTTGGCTTTTATAGGAAAATCTTATAAATAAACTGAATGAAGAAACAAATCTTCCAAATATCTTTGAAAGATAGCACACTTAAAGACTTCGTCGATCAAAGGGAAGTTTTGTCTGCTTTTAAAATTTAGTGGAAATCACTTTTTTGCATTTTTGACGAAAACACTGAAAGCATAGAAATCAGGTCAACAACAATGGTATTTTTTGTACACAAAGGGGTAAAACTTTTTTTATAAGAGTTTCTATTTAGCTTAATACGTTATTTTTTTTCATTTCGATATAGAAATGATGATGGTTTCAATGCGGGTAAAATATTTAATAAAATTTTGGAGATCCCTGGTGCTCCTATGAAAACTAGCATTAAATATTTGAATTTAGAAATAAATGTACTCTTCAACCTCCGTGGTAAGACACTTGATTTCTACTTGAATTCAATTCCTAATGGTGTAAAAATAAAATTAGATCCCAGTCTAATTAGAGCCATATTCAGGTTGTAATACTCGCACGCGCCGAGTGTGCGAGTATGTGCGAGTGTTGCCTCTTCACGTGCGGAAGTGTTACCAACACATACAATGATGAACCGTGAATTACATGCCCCCTTTATTAATTCTAAACCCAAAGGCTCAATTACTGGGATCAAAGACAATATTTTCTCCCGACCACAGCCTTAATTTTATCGAACCACCATTTTCGATGTGTTATAATTTAAGGGTATCACATAAATTATTTTTTTTCATTTTGTGCTTTTGTCGAAACAATTGCTTTCAATAAATATTATTTCAAGCTTCGATTAAAATGTCGTGCTAAGTTTTAGATTTGATAAAGAGTTATTAGATGTACACCATTCTTATTTTCTATTTTGCATATATATATATATATATATATATATATATATATATATATATATATATATATATATATATATATATATATATATATATATATATATATATATATATATATATATATATATATATATATATATATATATATATATATATATATATATATATATATATATATATATATATATATATATATATATATATATGTCATTTTGGTTTTACGGTTTATCCGCGTAATTTGAGATAATTGTCTCCGAGCTTTCGACAGAATCGCATCTGTCATCTTCTTGGGAGTTATTTGCAAACTGTTTTGTGTAGTGATGTTGACTTTTGTTTTAATTCGTCTTCTTTTTCTTTCCTTTTTTTTTGAATCGGTTGCTCTGTCTTTCACTAGTTCTTTTAATATTTTCAGGTAAAGGTTTCAAGTAGGACGTTATTGATTGGTTTTTGGTAGAGGTATTTCTTATTGTTTTGCTGTTATCCGTTGGAATTACAGGATTATACGTTTCTGGTGCATTAGGATTAAAAAGATGAATCCATACATCTGCGAGGCTTCGGGCTTCATCTCTATGATTTAAGCTGTTTGGTCTTTTCATAATCTCTATAGCTTCTCGGAATTGTCTTTCTGAATTTTCATTTATTCTGGCTAAGGTCTTGGATTTCTGTATATCTATTTTATGTCCCTCGGTTAATTTGTGTAAAGCCAGAGTTGAATGAATATTTTTATTTTTTATATCACGATTATGTTCTTCAATTCTTACCTCTATACGGCGATTGGTTTGCCCTATATAAACTTTTCACACGAAGTACATGGTATTTTCATATACTCCATGTGATTCATTGGGTATTGTGTCTTTAAATTGATTTAAAAGTGTCTGGATATTTTTGTATGGTTTAAAGATTGTTTTAATTTTATGATTTTTTAGTATTTTGCTGATTCTGTCTGTTGTGCCCTTTATATATGGCAATTTTACCATTTTTTCAAT
>CATKWJ010000863.1:0-25000 GCA_949825065.1 Odontocerum albicorne
CCTTCAAAATGGAATGCCAAGTAGACGAAAGTGGCATTTTCGACACCTCCTTCTGATCGCGTTCAATCGAGGGAATAAAGCTGCTCGCGATATTTGCGAAGTGTACGGTGAAGATGCTTTTTTTTTGTATGAAAGCGTTTTTTTATTTTCTTGGATACAACTACGACGTTTTATTTTTGTATTGTAATTTATTAATCACGTTATACACAATCGCACGAGACAGTGATTAGTTTCTTTACATATTATTTATTCATATATTTCCAATTCGTTTCAACGTTCTTCCCAGAATTTTCACGTGATAAATAAAAGGAATTTGATTTTAAAAACACTATTTGTTTAAATTATAACAAATTTCCATATTTTTCAAGTAACTAAGACATGTCTCTTGGGCAATCGAAACTTTTCTGGAAATCTTCCAAAAATCGTAGACGAACAAGTATTCTCTTTCCATTGCAAAGAAGGTTTAACTCAGAATGATAAGTTTCATTTTGGAGCTCATTAGTTATTCAAAACAGATTTATTTATGCAAACTTACTGATTTGTTATTTTTTTTTCAAAGTAAAAATTTTTCGATTTTGTTTCATAGAAATATTAAATTTCAAAGATGCAACAAATTGATATATGAATGTTGTCCAAAACTTATTATTCATAGTTAGATCAAAACTGTTTTATGTACAAGAAAGGTTTTATAATAATATAGATGTTATAATTACATATTTTGAAGCGCCTTTAACATAAAGGACGTTCGTACATTAATATCAAAATGATATAAAACATTACCGAATACGGCAAATATCAACAGAACATTACCGATAAATTCGGTAATAGTTTCTTAATAGGCCACACCTTGCCTTGTGAAGTGGTTCTCTATACCCACAAAATATTTTTTTTAAACATTATTATGTACTTGTGCTCTACGTTTCGCTTTTCCATTAAAAATTATAAATTTTATATTGCGTATAATAAAAAAAATAAAATAAAGGCTTAAACACCTTCAACATTACAGATATTTTAAAAGTAAACCAAACATGGCGATAATTTAATAAAGTTGAAACTAATTAATGACCATTGTGAACACCTTTTAAAATATTCATATCGTTTATATGATTATTTTTAATATCAACTTTCGAATATGTTAAAAATAATGTAATTTGTTTTTGATTATGAACTAAAATATTCATCTGCATCATATTTGAGAACATTACAATATTCTCTAAAGCATCTGGTAAAATATATACTATGTTTTTTTTAAGTTTAACTCTATTTCCACTATGCAATTTAATCCAATTTCTGTGACTTATCCGTAAAATGATCGAAATGTACGCGTTTGTAGAAAATAAATCGCCGATACAAATACTTTGGACCATTCCGTTATAAATAAGAGCCGAACACAGTAATGCTTTTTCGTTATTAACGAAAACGACGTCAAAAAATATAAACGCATACAAAAAATATTTTACTCTACTGTTTGATATATTGTATGCCAATTCTCTGAATGTACTTTAGGCAAAAAATTACGCGACAAGATTTTGAATGGTTTAGATTTTTATTTCTTTTTATTAATTATTTTGCAGCTCGATGGCATTGTGTGATTTCTTATTTTGGGACTAAAAAAGGGAGATTTCCTAATATATTCCCTTTAAATTTTATTAAAGTTTTAAAAAATTACATATATTATTTTATTAATGAAATTCTTTAAACAAACCAATAAAAAAAAACATTTTTTTATTGACTAGAATGATTTGCGCCATAACCCTTAGAGTGAATAAAACTCTAAGAGTCAATACCTATATAATAAATTAAATTAAAAAATGAACAACATTTTTTCCATGATTTAAACCTTCAACTGATTTAACTTTTCCATAATATAAGTGAAAAATTCTTCGAAGAAAGAAGAAATACATTTGTTGAACGCAGCAAAGATATGTCATTTATAAAATCAAACCTGTCATCTAAAAAACAACCGAAACACATATGTTCTATATATAGTCTTACCATCCAGTCCGCACTTGTGACCGGTGTTCTCTACAATACTCATTATGTAAAGGTGATCAGGAAGTAGCCCGTGTGCAAGTAACACATGATTAACATTTCCATATTGTTCATTCTTATAAACCTCAAACCATACAGGGAGTAACACCCGGTGACGATCATCGGAAGCAGGGTGATGGAGGATCTCAATACCTATCGGTTTAACCCCAATGTATGTTCCGCGATATTCAGTGGTTCTCAAATTATTTGGATTTTTGTGAAATTTGAGTAAAAACTAAAGGCTAAACTTCGTAAGTGTGACTAAACTATATGCTCTGCGATCGTGATTTTTTTTAAGTAGTTTAATAATGGACCTTACGTACATCAATACCACTCACCGTCGCAACCCTCTAAATTTGGAAAAAAAAAATCATCTTAAATTTCCCAGAAATCGATATTTTTTTTATAAGTCAAAGACTACTTTAAAAGATAAAAATATGTGTTCTAATGTAACTGCGCTATTTATCAGAGTTATCAGGTAGCAGTGGGTGGTTGACGTTGACAAAAATAGCTAATCTAAACATGATCGTGGTTTTTTTACATTTTTTTATTGTTTTTACATCAAATGTTCAAAATGGGCACCATTGTTAGCTATGCATGGCTTACACCTTCTCAAAAAGTTTCTTTTGAGCTAGAGGAATGCTTTTTCATTTTCTCTAATTTTCATTTGGGCGTGTGTCAGTTTTTGCCTTTATTAATCATTACATGTGTACTCATTTTTGTACACCTATTATTTGTAATAACCCTAGATGCAAATAAATAGGATTTAGATCTGTGGACCTTGGTGACCAGGCTTTGGGGCCCCCACGGCCAATTCATCGGTGTGGAAAAATTCTATTCAAATATTCTCTCACGATCTACGCGAAGTAGCATGGCGCTTCATTGACGTCTTTGGCGTATTTTGGTGGACAGCGGGATGTATTTCCGCAGCCGGATGTATTTCCAATGTGATGGAGCGCCATGCCACTTCGCGTGGATCGTGAGATAATATTTAAATAGAGTTTTTCCACACCGATGGATTGGCCGTAGCGGGGCCATGGCCTGGCCCCCAAGGTCCCCAGACCTAAATCCAATTGATATTGCATCTGGGGTTATAACAACAAATTGATGTACAAAAATGTGTACACCTGAATTGATCAATTAAGGCAAAAACTGACACAGGCCCAAATGAAAATTAGAGAAAAAAAAAGAAGCATTCCGCAAGCTCAAAATAAACTTTTTGAGAAGGCGTAGGCTATGCATAGCTAACAATGGTGCTCATTTTGCACATTTGATGTAAAAGAATGTAAAAAAAACACGATTGTGTTTTGCTATTTTTGTCAACGTCAACCACCCGCTGCTACCTGATAACTCTGATAAGTAGCGCAGTTACATTAGACCAGTGGTCCCCAACCTTTTTGTCGCCGCGGACCGGTCAACGTTTCATAATTTTACCGCGGCCCACTGGGGGAGGGGGGACACATTGAATGTAGTTTTTTTTTTAAATTTAATAACAATATATTTGTACAATATATAATAATAAAATTTACAACTGTGGTACATAAGTTATAGTGACAAATAATAGTAGAGAAAACACAAGGTTTGTGGAAAAAATGAAGAAAAAATATATAATAACAATGAAGGATTATTAAGTTTCAGATAATTGTTTAATTTTCTTTTGGATTGATGGGTATTTTCAATATTTTTAAGGTTCAACGGAAGGTTGAAAGTATTTTTTTCCAAGATAGAGAAAATAATTTATGTTGAGAATGCTTAGGGTTTAATATCGGGATTTTACTCGTAATGTTATTCTGATATATTGCAGATATATTCACTTGAAAGTTATTTATCTATTTTCTTTAAAAGTTTTCATATTGAAGTTTTATGTGTTTTGATTTAATATTTTTAATTGAATCGTGTTTAAACTTGCCTTCAAAATAAAATACAGTTACCCCTTAAAAATGAATAAAAACAGATTTAATATTTTAACTTAATGCTAAATCAATGAGAACCCTGAGCTTGCTTCATTGAAACGAGATGGTTCCGTCTGGGGGTAATAGGAGATTGTGACACCCGAAGTGTCTTGCTTGTGTCCAGTTTATTTCTTTGTTTTGCTTTGGTTGCTGTCACTGCAGAGAACCCCGCTTCACATAGATAGGATGTCGGAAATGGCAATAGGGATTTTAGTGCTGTGGTGGCAATCTCAGGGTATTCCGCCATGACTCTAATCCAGAACACCGGCAGAGTTGTTGTCTCGAACATAGTTTTAAGGTTGCCGTCGACTGACGACTTTTGACATCTTATGTATATATAAAGTATATAAAATATATAGTATTTGCCTTGTTTAAGTTACGGCAAGACTGCCTTCGGAATCAAGGACGACTCCGCATGCGGCATGCATATGGTAGTGTGGTGTTGTTTTATTTCGAAGGTATTGTCGGAAGGTCGGTGGTAACTTAGCGTGAAGGGCTTTTCAACGGAATAATTATTTTAAGCTATTATTAAGTTTTATTGGGTATGTTCGATTTTTCAAAAGTAATTTTGATTTTTAAGCAGGCCCTTTTGCGGCCCAGTACCATTTGGTCCACGACCCGGGGGTTGGGGACCACTGCATTAGACCACCTATTTTCACCCTTTAAAATAGTCTTTGACTTAAAAAAATGTCGATTTTTGGGACTTGTACCATTTGAGTATTTTTTTCAACATGATACTCTAGTACTAGCCGAATGAAATTTGAAGGATTAATTCTCCATGAACGTGAGTAGTTTTTAAGATAAGTTGTAGAAAAAAAAGAGTTGTGATTTTTTTTATCTGGAGCTTATGAAAGTTCGTGGATAAATTAGATTTGCTAAAAATTTTTAGATGATCTTTTTTTTCTTTCTAAATTTAGAGGGTTGCGACGGTAAGTGGTACTGTTGTACATAAGGGTCATTATTAAACTACTTCAAAAAAAAAGTCACGATCGCAGAGCAAATATTTTAGGGGTTTTTACTCAAATTTCACAGAAATCAAATTACTTGAGAACCACTGAATATCGCGGAACATATATGTGGGGGTTAAATCGATAGGCATTGAGGTCCCCCATCACCCTGCTGCCGATGATCGTCACCGGGTGTTACACCCTGTATATTGCTGAATTGATTAATCATTTTATTGATATAACATTGCTTAAAAATACATTACAGGAGTTTTCCATGTTCCTAAAGTTTAAAACATTTAAACTATTCCAACCATCTTTTAATTTACTTGTAACATTATACTACATCAGTGTTTTAACTGTTTCAAAAACTACAGCTTATGATCACACGTACATTTGAAAGTTATTTGTGATGTCACACGTACACATATTATGTGAAACTGATTTGTTATGCGAGTTTTACATTTATATTGATTTAATTTTCTAACAAAAAGTCTGTTAAATAATTAATACCAACGACTTTTACGTGTAAAAAAATATAGAAAATAATTTGAAATACTTTCAAATCACCATTAGTATCGTATTAGGGACACGAAAATCAAACAATTTAAAATCGGTTGTATTTACCTTCGTATGTAACATTAGGTTTTGTCATAGATACAGTTTTATACAATAGTTTTTTTATTTAATTCATGTTATACTTACAACTTTTCAATTGTTCACATAGTATTTGACAGCTGTCACTTCTTGATATGATTGGAAGACATAAAATAACAATGGCAAATAATGATTTTATTAAAATAGATTACTTTACTGTTGAACAGAAAAATATAAATACTAAAACGAAAATTATTGTCTAGTTAGTGAGAATGCTTGCTTCTTCTGTTGCCATGTATTATACATTATTGTATAGTTAGTGAGAATGCTTGCTTCTTCTGTTGCCATGTATTATAAATTATTGTATAGTCAGTGAGAATGCTTGCTTCTTCTGTTGCCATGTGTTATAAATTACTATATTCTGAGTTTCGTTTCATTCATATTCTACGTTATTAAAGAGTTCCAGTTTTATTTTTGTTTTTGCAAGACAAAGTTTTAATTTTAAGTATTACATACTAATTATTGACTGAAATTATAAAATTGCTGCAAAAAGAGCGACAGATGCTAAAAGGAAGAAACGATCGCGTCAATCACAGCGAGCAAACAAGACTCTAGAGAAGAAGCAACACAACGACAACATGAAGCAGTAAAATTATAAACACAGGGTCATATTGAAGAAAAAAAATACTTGACGGGTTATTACTAGTAATTGTCTAAATTAACGAATTTCATTTATTGAACTGTTTAATAAAAAAAACTACGTGTTAGTTATTTTCATAGACTATGCAAAGACGTTCAATACATTGTACAACCGTTATGTAATTAAGCAACATCAACACATAGAAATAAAGGTCAAGAAAGTATTGCAGTAGGAAATATATTAGGTTTAAAACTAAAGTTTTTAGTCCAGATAGGAGAAGAAATTGGGGACGAGAAAAATATGGTAAATGGAACTGCACAAGGATGGTGCAAGGACCGACGACCTATCTTCTCTATTTCAATTTGTCCTGCAGAATTGTTAAAAGAATGTGCCTCTTTCCATCACGCTCTACTTAAATACATCTCCTAAGTCAGGTTCAGTTTTCTCATCTTGGTTCATGGTATGCATTCACTACTTTTAGGGATGATCATTTCCTATTTTTCTAGGAACTTTAATTCCAAGATTCTAGTTTCCCATATATTAAATACCTTAAAAGCGTCGTTTCGCTTAAATAGTCAATGACGGTTTAATCCATAATAACTAATTATTTTGACGATAGTAATTTAAGTGTCGAAAAAACTTCAATATTCGGCTTACAGTCTTAATCATATTTTCGGAAACGATTTGACATACGAACTTTTATTCCAGCCTTATGATGTACCACCCCAATAAAAATAATGGGGACATTATTTATTATGAACGAGTGGGGTGGCCCCCAATCGCAGTCGATACCGAGACGCCAGTTATGGATGACTGGGACTTCTCCCCGTAGAGTGACCACACTTTATATTTATTGTGTTTTATAGATTTTATTTATAGGCAGATATGAAAGAGCACTGGACTTCTCTATCTAGACACATTTCCTTCGCCTCTTTTACATCCATATATCTCTAACGATTTCTCTGACTTTTACGTTTTTCTCTTTCAAAATATTATTCGCTTGATCTAATAATGCTTTCCTTGGTCTTCTTCTGCTATGCCTTCCACTCACTCTTGCTCGGTATATTTGTTTTGTTAGTTTTTCTTCGTGCATTCGTTCTGCTCACCCAAACTATCTATAGTGCTCTTCTTCATCTTACTCAACACATCAACCTTAAGTTTCCATTCATCCTTAATCACTTAATTCTGTATTCTATCATACATTGTCATCACATGTATTTTTCTAAATACACGGATTTCTGTAGTATTTATTCCTTTTAATATTTTTCCATGTCCACATTTGACTTCATCATACATCAATGGTGGTACTAAAATACTGTTGTAGATAATCTTAGCAGATTTTGATACTATCGTGTTCAACCTTTTATGTTTAAGGGTCTCATTGACATTGTTTTATATCACTATACGTCGTTAGATATATCTCTTCCGTCGTCTGAGAAAATTTTACCCAAATAGCAGAATTACTCAACTTCCCCCAATACCTCAATGTTCACCCATGTTTTTTTTTTTTTTTTTTTATTAAACAAGTAAATTATTATACAAACATTTGTCGAGGCTATACCTATGTACAAATTTATTACTTAACTAATCTTAATTATATGTTATAATTTATGAACTTATTTAATCTTATTTTCCTACATATCATTTTATTTTATTTATTCAATCTTAATATATGAGATCTTAGAAATAATTAACACCTACATACTACTTATAACTAGATAACAATTCTTACACTAATTATTCAGCAAAAACAAGTCCACTCGTTCAGGCTACTTGTATTCCATCACATTCACTCAGACCTTGGTCGTCCCAGCTAATACTGAAGGTGGACTAGTCAGGCAACAGATAATGCTTCGGGAGCTTGTGCTTATAACGGAAGGGTAGGTCGGATTTACTCTCGTAAGCCCCCAGGGCAGCGACTAAGGGATTTCTGTGATTTTGTTGGCTTTTATAGAACTTCACGGTCCAAGCGAGAATGTGGTGTTGTAGGGTTTCTTCTCGCTGTTCAGCGTGAAGTCGGGTAAGATTTGTTCTGGGATGGGTGTTAAAAGATATCTTGAATGCCTTGTTCTGCACTCTCTGGAGTTTCAGGTGATCCGTGTTGCTCACACTACCCCAAACGGGTGCAGCATAGGTCAAGATAGGACGAATAAGGGTTTTATAGAGGAGGAGCTTATTTTTGGGTGAAAGGAAGCTGCGTCGATGAAATATCGAACTGATAGCCCCTATGCCCTTGTGACCCTTCTGTTTGATGGTATTCAAATGGGTTTTCCACGTCAGTCGCCGGTCAAGGTGCAGGCCGAGGTATTTAACCACGTCCTGCCACTCAACCAGGCAACCACCGATGAATAAGGGCATCGACGGCACTCTTTCCTTGATTTTTCGGGAGAACATGATGGCCTCAGTTTTGGCGTCATTGATTTTGAGCCTCCAGTCCTGGTAGTATTTCTCAAGGATCTCAAGAGCAATCTGAAGACGGCGACCAGCTCGATCCACCTTGAGTGACGATGCGTAGCATGCCGCATCGTCAGCAAAGAGTGCGAGTTTACAGTTTGGGGGAGTAGGAATGTCGTGTGTGTAAATGTTAAATAGACATGGTCCAAGTATACTGCCTTGGGGGACACCCATAGGGATGGGCCTGGCGGATGACGTAGAATGATGAGTGGTGACTGTGAAACTTCTATTGGAAAGGTAGGATTGAAGTAGTTTCACGAGATAGAGTGGAGTGCCAGTGAGGAGAAGTTTGTGAAGAAGGCCATCATGCCAGACAGTATCAAAAGCCTTCTCAAGGTCCAGCAGTACCATGCCAGTACTTCTGTTCCTATTGAAGCCCATCGACACGTCTTCCACGACACGGGTAAGTTGCTGGACCATGTTGTGTCTTGTTCTAAATCCAAATTGCTCATGAGGGAATGTATTATTGGATTCGTGATGGAACACTAGCCTTGAGGCAACCACTCTCTCAAGGATCTTGCCAAGACCTGGAAGAAGGCTGATGGGCCTGTAGCTAG
Organism: Odontocerum albicorne; assembly: GCA_949825065.1. NCBI lineage: Eukaryota > Metazoa > Arthropoda > Insecta > Trichoptera > Odontoceridae > Odontocerum > Odontocerum albicorne. Next base: position 9,176 of record CATKWJ010000863.1, read on the forward strand.
TTGGATTTTCGGTAGGTTTATTTGGCTTGTGGATAGGAACAATGTTGGCTACTTTCCAAATACTCGGAAAATAGCCATTAAGGAGTGAGGCATTTATTATTTTAGTAAGAAAAATCCTCGCTTTGAGTGGTAACTGTTTAAGAAGGCTATTGTGTATATTGTCGGGACCGGGTGCTTTTCGTGTTTTAAGTCTGTCAAGGATACGACCAATTTCGGACGGGGTGCAAAGTTGCACCTCGTTTTGGTTGGTCGGGGAGTAAGCAAAGCTGGTGAGAGTGTCCTCGACAGCTTTATTGACATCAACATTTCCAAGGTCGGAAGTGATTGAGTACGTATTCTCATAAGCGTCCGCCAAGGCATTAGCCTTGTCACTGCCAGAAACAGCCAACCCTGAGGCTGTGCGCAGAGGTGGTATGCTTTGAGACGAGCACTTGATACCCTTGACGACTCGCCAGAGAGTACCGTTACCCGGTTCTAGAGCTGCCAATTTTCTCTGCCATAGCTGGTTTTTAAGTAGGCGGATTTCTTTTTTGATTTCATCTTGGAGGACGTTTAGAAGTGTTTTGTCACGTTTGTCTAGTGTACGTCTGTAGGTCTGTCTTTGTTTGTTTTTTAGATATATAAGGAGTTTGATATGAGGAGTAAGAGTTATTTTGTATGGAGTGACAATTTTGAGGGGAACATTTTCATCACGGGCATTATGGATGAAGGTGGAGATGGTATCTATCGCGGTATCAATGTCCTGTGGGCTCACCAGAGTTTCTGGTGATAGGCAGAGCTGGTTGTGGAGGTAGGCTTTGTAACCCTTCCAGTCAGCATTGGCGTAGTCGTACTGCTCCCTGAGGCTAGCAATCGGCCTCACTCCCAATGTGAAGTAGACTGGGAGGTGGTCTGACGAGAGAGCTTCTAGAGCAGTCAAGCCAGAGATGTTAGGGTAGTTTTTGACTACGGCAATGTCCAGTGTAGAAGGGCTACGGGGGTTGGTGAAACAGGTATGTTGATTTGGATAGAGTATTTGACAGTTGTGGTTTTCCATATAATTGTACAGCGTCGTTCCGTTCGGGTTAGCTCTCAAGCAGTTCCAGTAACGGTGCTTGGCATTGAGGTCCCCGGCCATGATGACCTTGGGCCCCAAGGCCAGCACTGCCTCGATGTCCTTTTCCAGAAGTGAACGATAGCCGGTACAATATGCTGCCACAATTGTGACTGTCTCCCTGTCAACCTTGAGGCTGATGGCAGTAGCCTCCAAGTTTGTCAGGGCGGGCGTGAGGAGTTGGGTATGATGGATAGTGTCTCGGATGAGGATCGCGGTGCCTCCACCTCTACCGGAAACGCGATCCGATCTATAGATGGTGAAGCCACCGGTGCCTCTCACACGAGATACAGGTTTTAACCAAGTTTCCGTTATAAGCACAATATCTATACCTGAATTGTTCACCAACAGCATCAGCTCCTCGATCTTCTGCTGCATGCTGTAAGCATTCCAGCAGAGCACTTTCATTCCAGAGAAACTCGTCATCACGCTTATCCTACGAGCTGCTCAATGATCTCGAGGTAGATCATAGTCTTCTCGAGCTTAGTGGTGCAAGAAGCGAGCCTGTTCCGGGCTCCGATGACAAGGCGCATGATGGCGAGTAACTCGCTCTCTCCGTTTGTGAACGTGTTAATCGGGGGCGGGGGCAGGGGCTGAGCACGAGGAGGGTGGAGTGTTTGAGTAGAAAGGGGGGCTATAGGAGAGGCTGGTAGGTGAGGTGGTGAGGCTGGAGTACCGCTGGCTACCTGGCTCCACGAGCGATGGTCCATCCGGGGAGCCGGTATGCTGCGTCTCTTATGTAGGCTGGATATGTATTGTTGGCGGTGGGGGCAACCACCATAGTTGGCCGGATGAGCACCCTCGCAGTTACAGCAGGCCGCAGGGGTGTCCCGCTCTTTCTTGGGGCAGTCGGTAGTGGCATGCGCCATCAGGCACTTCACGCATCGGACTGTGTGGTTACAGTTCGCCGATGCGTGGCCAAAGTTTTGACAGCGGTAGCACTGGGTGCCTACCCTGCCACCGTTCTTGTATTTCTCCAGGCGGACGCGACAGTAGTTAATCACTGTCACTTCCGTCCGAAGAGCCTCAATGTTTGTGGCATTTGGGAAGAGTACCGTATAGAGCGGGGCACCCTTGGTCTTCATCCTGAAAACTCGGAGAGGCTTGTACCCTTGGGCGGCCAGATCAGCCGCGATGTCCTCTACCGGGAGCTCTGGGAGGCCCCTGATGACGGATCGCTTGCTGCGCTCCACCTCCGCGGTGAACGTGTGGAAGGGTGCCTGGGTCTCTCTCAGGCCAGCCACGAGAGTTTTGTGGTCCTCCAGCGTTGAGCAGTTGACAGCTGCACGGTCTCTGCCTCTGTAGGAGAGCGTGATGCCCGCCTTTGTAAAAGATCTGGCCAGATTTATTATCTGGCCATGTGTTTTGTCCCCTAAGGTAATAATTACCGGTGGGATCTTCGAGGTAATCCTCTTTACTGGCGCTCGGAAGCCAGGTGTTCCAGGGGCGTCTCCGACCTCCGGAAGTGCCTCGAATCGGTTTTGGTTCGGTAGCGGTTGAGCCGGGACTGGAGTTGATTGTTTAGCTCCATTGCGTGGAGTGATCCACGCACTGGAGTTGCTGGTGCTGGTGTTTGCAGCTACACCAGGACAGGAGAGGGCGGAATTCTTCCTCATGGGGGTGGCACGTGACTTGGCGTCCATGATGCGGCTCGAGTTTGTTCCCGATGTTCACCCATGTGTCACATTTACTTTCCTTTCAAACCGCTGAGTTAATAAGCTAATATTCCTTTAAGTCTTCTCATTCTATTGTATCAATGTACCAATGGTTGCACATTTGCTTTTTACGTTGAAGAATTTGGTAGTTGGATCTCAGTGTCCCAGAGTCCGTCAGTTATTTTTCAGACCATTTCTCATTTGAGAATAATTTAGTTTCTACAATATTAAATTGAAAAGTGCTATGTGAAGGACATAAGAATAAATCACTAAATTATGATTTTTTTGCATATCTCACCAAACTATATTGAGTTATTTTGTCAATAGTTTAGTTGATATGATAGATTCTGGTATTATTTATTTGTCAAACTTATAAGTTGACCACGTTTCCGGTTCTGTTGTACTTTATTATCTTTATAATAATAATGAACTTATTATTAGCACTGTGACATATCCTATAATTATAAACACGTGGTAAAGGAAGGTGAGTTAAGCTTTATTTGAGAAAAATGAGTAATTGTAAACTCTTTCATAATATTTTAGTGTCATTATTTAAATTTGTTTGTTTTAACGTTAAGTGTATGAATTGTTTTTCGTATTATTTTGTTTAACGTTAAGTGTATGAATTGTTTTTAGTATTATTTAGGTTATTTTTTTATGCATTTTAAGTTTTTTTTTCGAGTAAAATTTGACATAAATAACTGTTATTATTATTGTATTGTATTACACTTTCGTTGTCTAGAGTAAAATATGATGGGCGTGTGTTATTAACACGTTGCAATCGCTTCCAACGAACCAGAAATATGTTAAAGGGACCTAAAGTGAAAACGACACTGGAATCCTTTTTTTAAAAATCTGGATTCCAGCGGGATTTAAACTCACCTGAGAAACAGGCGTCTTTCCAACTAGGTCACGGAGGTCGTCTGGCTTGACTTAAATGGTGGTTGAAAGAATTTCTGCATTGTAATAAAGTAACCAGAGTGTAAAATAGAATCGACTAATCGATCGTCAGAATTACGATACATTTAGCTACGACCCATTCCTGTTCGTCTGCAGTACTTCTGTTTAGCTCATCCTTGTCTTATTTAATGTATTAGTCCTTCTCCATAATATCCTCGAATCTTAATTTCGGTATTTTCCCTATTATACGCCATTAGAGATGATCAAATTTATTGGAATTTTCCGACCAGCGTAATCTGGTCATTTTGTTTATTTTTATTTTTTCACATTACAAATAAACCATGCACGCTTTATTGGGTGGACCCGTTTTTAAATGAGAATTTATAAATACAAAGTGAGAAAAATACACTTATACAAGCACTTATCCATAGAACACCTAAATCAATTTAACACACGCATAACCACACATCAGCTCCTAAGTTACATTAACAGGTGCATATCCACACATGAGCACCTACGATACACTCACACGTGCATCTCCACAGATAAGCTCCTTAGATACACTTACAAGTGCATATCACACATTAGCACCTAAATTAACATTATGTGTGTATTCACACAAGAAATCTATACTTACACGCGCATATAAACACACCAGCACCTTGGTAATGTGTACTCGCATCACAATACAGGTCGTAAAGTTCTGAATTGACTTAATTATAAAACCTTGCATAGGCGTTGAACCTCGACTGTTTGACGATAGGAGGATTAAGATGAATATGATTTATACGAAACAAAATTATCATTACACAAAGATTTTTTTTCGTGTTTCTAGTTTTTTTGCGTTAAAATTGGATTCCGATTTTAGTTGAACGAGTACAACTTCTAAGAGCTTAATTAAGTTATGTAACTTTTTTCAGAATTTAAGAACCAACTTTGACACATGGGAGTGAAATATGGACGTAGAAAGACTCAAAATAGTCGAATTAATTATGTAGAAACGCGTGCATTGATAAAAATATATAGAGTGACAAACGATGTATGACAGATTACATAATGAAGTGATAAGAATAAATTTTAACGTTAGGCTGACTTGTTATATAAGATGAATAAGAGTACGTTAAGATGGCTTAGGCATGTAAAAATAATGAATGAAGAAATAATAACAAAATAAATATACAGTGCCAATGTGAGTAAAATATGAGAGAGAGAAAGAAAAAGGAAATTATGGTTGAATCAAGTGAATGATATCTTGAAAGCAGGAAATTTATAAAAATGTAGAAGCTGTACGAAAAGGTGTATGGATGTAGACTTTACAAAATATGCGTGTCAAGATTGGATAGTCTGGCACTTTGTCTTCTCTGATAGGGAAATGACATGATGTTTGGTATGCATTTAACTTTTTTCATTACAGTAATTGATATCTAGTCAAAAAATATGGGTGTGTATACATTTTTGTAGGTTTTTTTTCTTTGTGATTTTTTATGAAAGGGCCAATATGTATGTAAACATGTGCCGACTATAAATATATGATATATGGTAGATATACAGACGCACCATAACTTAAAATTTGATTGTCAATAGCCTGATTTTTCTATATGTCTTTATTCAACAGAAAACTGAACAACAGAGGTCATAAGATCGATAGAGGTTGATATTTTTTAAATGTGGTGTTAGCGACAAAAGCTCAGGATCCTTTGGACTGCTTAGCAAACATATATAAAGCATATATTCCTGACCATCTGTTTGATGGAAAATTCTTCAGCTCTTTGGCCACATGGCTCGGGAAGAAGATGACAACCTGGTAACTTGTGATTATCAGCATCGATGGAAAAAGAGAAAGAGAGAGATCACCATTACGTTGGATTGATGGAAGCATGGCTACAACAGGATATTCGGTGGTTTCAGGACTGAATGTAGGGGCAACTGGAGAAAAGTTTTAAACGCAGTTCATGTAGATGATGAAAAAAAATCTATGTATACTATATATTTAATAAATATTGTTAAATGAAGTATACATACATAGGAATATGAGAAATCGTACGAGTTGTATGAGAAAGTGTATGAATGTAGAAGAGGTAAAAGATGTGTGTCGCGACAAGAGTCTGGCACTTTCTCCTCTCTGCTTACTTCGACAGGTAAACGGCGTAATAATATTTATATATGGTGGTACTTATAAGTATGTATGGTAGATATAACTTAAAAATAACACATAAAATGAACTAATATTTTAAATATTTTTGACATAATATTGCATTATAGTACATTTTCGTTGCAAACAATTCAACTTGGCGGGTGTATTGCTATGTGGCAGTCTCTTCCAACACACTAAAAATGTGTTTAAGAAACCTTCAGGAAAAAGCAAAATCCTCTTTAAAAAGCTGGGTTCCAACGGGAATTGATCTCGCAAGCCCCAAGTTTGAAAATCAAGCGTCTTACCAACTAGGTTAGAGATATATTTGATAAGAAACCTGCATTATTGACATACTCGTAATTGTTTATATATTTAATGTGGTATTTTTTTACGTAAATCTGAGTATATAAAAATTATCATAACACTTGAATAGAGAAGGCAACCAGTATACTACTAGTAATAGTTCAATATTTTATAAACCTTTTCTCACCTTTCTTAACTCATGTCGTACATAAATTGTTAAACATAAATGTCAAAGAATTTTCCAATTTTCCAAAATAGCGCCCCTTCACTGAATCAGAGATTTTATGCGGCAAGCGTTATTTTCAATTTTTCCGCAATAATTTTCAATTAGCCCACCCCAGAAGGCGGGTCACCCCACTGCTTAAGCGCGGTATATATCGGCAATGTCTCGGGGTTTTCGGGATAAAACAATAAAGCCTTGTTTATCGCTTCCCCAGCCATAATCTCTGCGACGTGTACCGCCATGTCGTTTCTTTATTATACGGCTTGTTAGTTGAAAAACTTAGAAGGCGATCGTAAATTGCGTACAAGCCAATTTTTATTTGCATACGCCAAGCCAAGCCAAGCCAATGAGGAGACACCACTAGGAACTAATGTTGACGAAACCTATGTATGATAGATATCAGAGCGCAAAGCGCACATCATACAAAAGTTTTCTTCAGATTTGCCGTTTGTTTAAAAAACTGTCAATGGAAAAAATCATTTTTGTTTTTTTTGGGACGTTAACACCAGCTTAATAAAGTTATGTTGGTTTCGTCACATTTTACCTGGTTAAATATCTAAGTGTTGTCTTTCATAAGTGGAAAAAATATGGGTTTTGCCATTTTTTTGTGGCAATAAAGACAGGGCTATACTAATTTCGAAAAAAATCGTAATTTTCTATTTTAAATAAATCATACGGATATATTTTATATACTCGAAAAAATGTGTAACATCAAATACATTTTTTTTAAATATCTGCATATTTTAAGGTTCAATTAAGTTACATCATTTCACACCAGCTCGTACAAGGGGATATGTTTACTAAAATATCTCAAAGCAGGTGGAGCACGGGCGTTAATCTTTTTTGCAAATGTATACGCCCACATATGTTACTCGTATATTACTTACAACAAATTAGTGTTTTATTTAGCGTGCTTAACAATCCCAAATTTGAATAACTTCGCGAAAAATTTCACTTTCTTTCAGAACACGGACGTTTTCTTCGATCTGACGATGAGGGACTCATTTGCATACCAACAAACAAACAGTACCCGGCGGTAAATAATACACATCGGGCTAAAAAAAGGGACTGTCGGCCATAATCGGCTAACTTCGGCTTTGTAGAGCGTCGTTTCTGTCATCCATACACGTGTTTCGTGGCGATTTGTCATTCGTTATCAAGCGTTCTAGGGTGTATGAATGACAGAGACGACGCTCTACAAAGCCGAAGTTAGCCGATTATGGCCGACAGTCTCTTTCTTAAGGCCGATGTGTATTACTTACCGCCGGGTACTTGTAATTCATTTTCTTTTAAACATCTTCATTTGCGGTTCATTCAGCGTGACTGTAAAACGAACTTCCAAGAGTTATTAAATGTGCACTGTCCTTATTTACGTTTGAGATAGAATTGAAAAAAAAATCGTTTCTCGAAATATCTTTTCATTCTAACTTTCTTTTATTTCTCTTATTTATCCTATAACAAATTACTTTTAACATCATTGTGTGGAGATTGGTCATGTATTTTTTTTAGTTCCCTTCTTCTTCTTGAATAATGCCCTTGAACTCCTATATATATGAAGAAGTATACACCAGTGTCAAGCGATGTTTTTTATTAGTTTAATGTAAACTAATCTTTTTTTTATAATTATTATGGATTAAAACAATTTAATGTATCCAAAATAATCTGGTTGGTTAAAATAAATGGATATTTAGCAATAAGCCCGCTAAATGTAACCTGCATACTTGTATAGTGAAAGAAATAATATATACTCGTACTTGTAGCAAAGGTTTGTGTGGGCTCTTGAGTGTGGTACTTTTTGTTATTTTTTTATGATCATGTGCGGTATATTGTGGGATGAACATTTTGGTCTGTCTGGAGTGACGAAGTGTGAGGGGTTTGATTCGCGTGATGTATACGTATGAAATTGAGTGTTACTGTTTGTCAGGTTGATGAGAATGTGCAACGGGGTTTTATATAATCAAAAATCGAAAAGAAGGATCGATTTATTTTTTCATGCTATATGTCCTCATTGAGATACAAGCAAAAACCTAGTTTACTGGGGACACGATAAATGAAAGGCAACAAACCCAGATCCATTAAAATTGTGTGTCCAAATTAAATTACCTGTATATTTCTTGTCACATGTGAAATAAATAAAATGAAAATAAATAAAATAATGAAAGAAATATATATTTTTTTTCAGTTAACTTTTTATGACATTTTTGTTGTTGAATTTAGGAGGGTCCTTCTCCGGTATTACCTCAGTTTTAGATCTTGACTGGAAGACTGGTGGTTCCATTTTGATTAAATTGTTTTTTTTTTGTAATTTAATCAATTTCACATTTTCGTTGATTGACTATTTTTCGTTCACTATTTTTTTTAGTTCTATTTTTTCACTATTTTATTTTCTCTCATTGTTGTTATACTTTACACACGTTTCTGATTTCATACATCGTATGTGTTGTCTGAATTGTGTTGATTCGTTAAGGAAATTTTAGTGACGTATAATTTTTTTAAATGTAATAAGTAACTATAAGTAAGTTAATTTGAATTCCTAGCTTACTAGAGAATCCTTCCCAGTTCACAGCTCATGTGTACGGCGATCTTTATTGGATTTCTTATGTCGAACTCTGTCTTTATAGAAATTTTCTCTTTTGTATGAGATCATTCGCTATTGAAAATCTTATTTTCGTTACGAGCTATCCATGCTATTGAATGAAATTTTATTTCCAAATGTAAAAAACTAAAAAACCTTTCTAGATACATTTAATGTGGCTTCGAAACAGAAACTTTCAGGGATGGCTCCTGGACATAATTGTTTTACATGTAGTTGTCTTGTTTCTTTTGTTACATGCAAAATCTAAATGTTGAGCTTGTAGACCCGTAGAAAAGAATTTGTAAAATATTTTTTTCGGTAAAATAGGATTTTTATAATATCTCTAGCAACTCTTCAAATCTTCTTCCCAGTGTCATGTCAGGACCCTCCAACGTTGAATATCACTTGAGAGTAGACATCTTTGTCCCCGGCAGCCCGAAAAATATCTCCAACGCCCCTTATGTCATCCAACGTCCAATCATGTACTATATATTGCGGAGCCAGGAGATTTGCCTCCTGCCAACACCTCTTCGGCCTTCTATTTTGCCTTGGATGATCAGGTGCAGTAATCTGTACTTTGCTCCTCTAAGTACATGACCCAAGGAGGACACCTTTCGGATTTTAATATTAGTCAGCAACTCTCTATAAACTTTGGTTCTTTGAAGAACCCTTGTGTTGCTGACCATATCCGTCCAGGGTATCCGTAGCATTCTCCGGTGCATCCACAAATATAGATATTTATTCTAGGATAAGAAAAAATGGAGCATATTTCACAATTTAGTACCCGAGTCGAGTTTCCAGCTACATGCTCAAGACTGATAAAATAAAATCGACTAAACAAACATTTTAGACAAGGCTTCTAGGGGATGGAAAACAGGTACATATCACAATACAACACCAGATTCGAGCTTTCAGCTCCATGGTCAAGACTAGATTTCTTTCGACTATGAGATGAAAACAGGTACATATCACAATACAACACCAGATTCGAGCTTTCAGCTCCATGGTCAAGACTAGATTTCTTTCGACTATGAGATGAAAACAGGTACATATCACAATACAACACCAGATTCGAGTTTTCAGCTCCATGGTCAAGACTAGATTTCTTTCGACTATGAGATGAAAACAGGTACATATCACAATACAACACCAGATTCGAGTTTTCAGCTCCATGGTCAAGACTAGATTTCTTTCGACTATGAGATGAAAACAGGTACATATCACAATACAACACCAGATTCGAGTTTTCAGCTCCATGGTCAAGACTAGATTTCTTTCGACTATGAGATGAAAACAGGTACATATCACAATACAACACCAGATTCGAGTTTTCAGCTCCATGGTCAAGACTAGATTTCTTTCGACTATGAGATGAAAACAGCATTTTTGCTAAACGATAAACGAAGTACTATATATTACAGTAAATATTGAGATACTTGGATATTACTTTTATTTTACAACTATTACTCATTGCACGTAAAACACGACCCTCTTCTGAGTGCAGGCGTCTCACTTAAACACTGATGCAATATCATTGATTTCATTACCGAGTATTTACGAGAGTGATAAACCGCAAACTTGAGGGTGTCATTTAAGTGCATATGAAAAGTGGTGAGACTCCAAGTAATCACCCAAATAAGAAAATCTTAGACTATTTCAAACTTGTTTGGTAACATTGATACCTTAATGAAAGTTTTTTTCATAAAACTAACTCGTGTGTATTAGTTACTTATTGCTTTAAAAATATATAATACTTAATTTAACTCAATGATGTGAAGACAAAAGGTCCAATAATATTGCAATACAATTCTGATATTGTAAAAAAATAAGTTAATGTTATTGTGTAATTATAAGATGCATATATTTTTGTTGGTTTGGGTATAAAAAATAAATATATTAAAAATATGCTAAAGGAAATTCAACAAAATTAATTGTTTTTGAAAATTATCGAACGTGAAATAAAGAAAACGTGGAAATTCTTTATTTAATTAGTTATTTTTTTTCATAAACATTTCGCCGTACTGTTTGTATAGCCCAGTTAATAAAATGACATTGATAATAGCAATGGCAGAATCATCTCTATGCTCTTATATTATGCCAATCACATAGGTATCCTTTTCATTTTCTACATATTTCTTCAAAGTATTTTTATTATACCATAGGTTAGATCAGTGGTGGGTAACCTATGACACGCGTGCCAGATATAACCTATGACACGCCGAGCTAAAAAGGTTACCCATCACTGGGTTAGATTGATAATGGGCTTTCGTTTATTTACTTCATAATCAATAAATTTCTTTGACATTTTTTACTCTCTATTTTATCGTATGTTCAATTAAATCTTTTAAAGTGAATTTTATTTTTTAAAAGAATCGACTAATTTTATTCATGATTAAATCAAGTATTTTGGTAAAACGGGTTTACTTTTATTTATTGACATTTATCACACGAATTTAACAATAAAATAAATCGTGTTGATTCAGGGAAGTATTATGTGAGGTATTCATGAAAAATAAATCAGATTTATGAATACTTTTTCTTAGTTCCTTTTCGGTATAAATGTATAAAATCAAAGCTCATTACTCTCTCGCCTCCCTCTCAATGCACTTCGCCCTATTCTATGGCACGTATTATATAATGATTCGATAAAAACTGGGGTGGATTTGAGAACCTACTCGGTAACTATAAAATAGCAATATTGGGGAAACCTAAATCGGGGGTCGTCACACTCGACTAAAGAAATATAAGAAAATACCTCGATAAACTTTATATGAATTCAAAGAAGAATTGTAATGAAATACTTGCTGATAAAGCTTTTATTAAATATTCGCTTAAAAAAACATTCTCGGGTTTCAATTACAAATGACATCATGCTTAGGAAAAAAATATCAGGAGGAATAAGGGTTGGACGGGCTTAAGGCAAAATATAAAAAATTATAAGATCCATTATAATATAATTAGCACCAGTATTTTTGGAGTTGAGGTTCTTTAAATATTAATGACGCAACATGAAATCGAACGGAACTTTAAATAGTAATGACGCAACCCTCCCGGCAATTCATAAGAACTTCTACATCAAGTTGCCAAATTAAAAACTAAAATATACAATATATTAATTATTTTATATCATCATACGCTTTGGAAATAAAATTTCTGTGTTTTTATTTTAGTTTTTTTTGCTTAAACCACTTTTTTTCTAAACTAGTTTTTTTTAAATTGCTAGCATCTAGATCGAAAAAACTTGGCACACCTAACTGAAATATATTATTGCTTTATGAAAACACACATGGTAAATTAATCCTTGTGCATCCTAGAGAAAAGGTATTACAGTGCGTGATTCGAAAGTTTTTTTTCATATTTTCTGTTAGAATAAAAAATTGAAAACCCCCAAGCCGCAAATGTGTTGGATAACGAGTAATAAGCAAATAATCCCTTATGGCTTTGCAAGTCAGGGCATCGTATTGCATCGGGAGTTTCGGCTGGGCCAGGCGGCGCGTGGGCCTGGGCCTGCCTTGCCGATCACAGGGCCCATTCCCCTTTATCGCGCCCAGAGCAATTATTCCGGGGCTAATGAGTCATAAAGACGGTGGAGGAAAACCAATTTACTAGCATTTTCTGGTGCTGATGCCGGACCTTTTCTCTGAAGAAACTTTTATACTTTTAGGTAGACATATTTACAGGGTGGAATGTTTCTTATCATGGTGCAAAATGCTTTATGTGATAAGTCATAGCTGAGCGAAAATCAAATGTCTTTTTAATCGTTATATTTTGGTTGATATCAAAACAGCTAAGGTGTTCGAACACTTGATTTTAAATTTAGAGGTTTCGAGTACAAGTTTTCCCAAATATATTTTTAGTACATTAGTTATTCCTTTGAAGGTTGTACTATAAATAGTGCAAGTGAAATCTAACATAATACAAAAAAACTCTCTAAAACAAAAAAGTAAACGATATTATTTTTTTAAGGTTAAAAATACACTAGAGAAAATAATGTCCTAAAAAAGGTTGAGGATATTCAAATATGCAAATCCCCTGTATATTGAATGCACAGATGTATTTGAGTTTTTAACCCGTAACAGTTATTTTTTTCTATATTGGTTTTCACATTTCATCATTGTTGAACTGATTGTGAATCACAACTTTCTATATTCGCCGTGTTTCTGAAAATTCTCCACTTTCCACATTTTGGAATAACCCCAGTTCTTTGCGGTTCACTAGAGCCTCGGAAGCTTGTGTGGCCCATTTATAGTCGTTATGAGGCTTTCTCATGTGGAAACCAAATGTTTTACGAGACATTTCGATTGCTTTTCCGATTTTATCGTGATATTTTTTCCTCTTAAAACATATAATTATATTTTTTAAATATTTATATTGATGCACGCTATTTATTTAACAAAAAAGTATTTGTAACGTTTTTTACAATTTTGATTCGTTGGAAACGTACATTTATTTATTTAGACACTTTAATGTTAAATATACGAAAGGAGAGTTTATTGCAATACTTGAACAGTATTCCTATCTTTTCCAAACAACTTAACAAAGCTTACGCGAAATAAGGTCAATTGCTGGATGAAAGGTTACAACGTTATTTTTCAAAAGAAAACCTAAGCCTACTTAAATCATTAATAACACATTGATACTTTTATGAGTTACTCTTTATTTTCTCCAATTTCATAATGTTCTAGTATTATAAATACGATCAAGCTTCTACATTTATCATGATTATACTATAGTAACATCTGTAGCCTGGTCAGCTAAACGCCTGTCTACCATTCGGGAGTTTGCGGGTTCGGTTTCCGTTGATAGCCAGGCTTTTCAAAGGGTTCCTTTCTGATTTTCACTTCAGCCTTATTTAACAACTTTCTGGTAAGTTCCAGGTTGTACTGTATACAACGAAAGTGAGTGTAATGCATAATACATACGTGAAAGACAAATATCTTGAGGCGTGTGATTGAGTCTTGATAAACTCCATTAATTAACAACAATGTATAATAACAGTATTGTGATTCATTACAATTATCATTAGAATTTTGCTCATAAAAAATGTGTTGAGAAATAGAAACACTGGAAAACAAGAAACCATATATAATATGCAAATATGCTTTTCAAAGCATTCAAAGCTTTTAATCTCGTCTTTAAATGTAAAAAAATAATCAATTGTTGGTTGGTTGGGAATACGCCTGGAATTTAACACATTAAATACAATACGAAATTCAAGAGTGAATTTAAATACAATACCAAGAATACGAAATATCGTAATACAGGATATCCTTAAGTAATGTTAAAAAATATTTCATTTGAATTTGTCGCCAAAAGAATGTTCGGGATATAAAGAAATTAATAAAATTAATTCATCATGCTCAATATTCAGTTTTAATTTGACCAGAAAAATGATCACTTAAAGGATTTTGATAAATTTGCAATTCGCAATATTATGCTATTATGAACCAATAAAGTAGTACGTCTACATGTGCAAGGTTGTGGGCTGAAAAACATCCGGTGTCCTCGTGGCTGAGCTCGCCCTATATTGGTGGGTCGAATCTTGGCCAAGTGGGGGGGATGTTATGAGATGCGCCCAGACCTTTTGGTAGCTGCTCTCTTAAATGTATTTTCTGCTATTTATGTTTTTTGGAGTGTATTTAAATATATTATGTACATACTATGTTGCTATCAATAAACCTATATTTATTTATTTGCACTTGAAGAATTAAAAAAAATACTAATTATACAAAAGAGATTGAAAATATCGGCGACTTGTGACAAGATTTGCGGAGTAATATTTTCCCTTTATAATAAATAATAGGTGTTGACAAAGTGGACTAGAAATAGTAAGTATGCATAAAATGACGTTGAATAGATAGCAAATTACCTAGGGTCGGTGGTATTTCCCAATAATCTTGCGTCAACTAATCATTATTCGCCGTCCTTTCTTTATCACGGCGATGAAAGCACCAAACCAATCGTTGGCAAAATATACTCGATACTTCTGAACTAGGCCTTCCTTTTTTCAAAGTGCAAATATTGTGGTCAACGATCGCTTTATCACACCGGAGGATTTTAATTTGCATTCATGAGCGTGTTTAAACAACGTACCTATCTGCTTTAAAACTGCATTCACACCTTCCGCCATCTCCTGGGGCTAATATCGAAGCAGGGGTAGTAAACAAAATATTTTCTGTGTCAATCGCATTTTTTCCTGATGTAACCGGGCTTGTTTAATAAAATAATATTTATTTGGCTTGTCAACAATGTGGACATTTCTCGACACTTTTTTTAAAGATGCTTAATAAAACAGTGTACTTTTAATGACTTCGGTCACTAAACAACGCTGTATAAAAAGATGACATGTATATCTTTAATGAAGAAATATCAAATTCAATCTCATTATATTTTATACACAAAATATAAATTTATATGTGAAGCCATAAAATCGATATTTTTTATCTTGTACAATAAACAACACCATTTATATTTAATTATAATAAACAACACCATTTATATTTAATTATGGATGAAAAAGACATCCATTCAAGGTTAATTACAGGTAGTTTGTTTTATAAATAAAAGGAAATTTAATTCCATTAAATAACAAGATTTACTTTCATATGTGTATCCATAATTGTTTTTTTGTATATAGGAAAGTAATTTAGTCGATTTGCCGAAATATTGACATAACTTGTGTGAAGAAAAACAATTCTGTTGTTTTCAATAGAATAAGTTGATTAATAAAACTAAAAAAAATATTTATTAAAAAAACTGATTATTTCTGAGAAAATATTTATTTGTTTTTCAAAGAACAGTGACTTTAGTATAATAGTTATTGCTGTTTTTTTTTATCTAAAATCATAAATTTTTTATCTAAAATTAAAATCATATTTATTTTTACAAAATTATGTTATTAAAATAACAATATTCGAAACTTTTCTAGTATATTTTTGAAGC
>CATKWJ010000864.1:0-37648 GCA_949825065.1 Odontocerum albicorne
ATATATATATCATCATTATCATCATCATCATTGTCAACCAGGGTCGATCCACTGCTGGATGAAGGTCTCCCCAAGTTGACTCCAAACAGTTCACAAGTTCAAAAATTATTCACAGCTACACTGGAATACATATTTAAAAAACTAGAATATATATATATATATATATATATATATATATATATATATATATATATATATATATATATATATATATATATATATATATATATATATATATATATATATATATATATATATATATATATATATATATATATATATATATATATATATATATATATATATATATATATATATATATATATATATATATATATATATATATATATATATATATATATATATATATATATATATATATATATTCATTTGAATATAAAATACACCGTTGTGTAGTTAATTAAATAAAATAAAAAAAAAATTATACTTTGTAACTCTTAGAATAATGCCAAGAAAAATATTGATATCGAACAAATATGATAGTACAAAATATTGAATTTGGCTAAAAAATTAAGTACTACAAAATATTGCATTTGGCTAATTAATGAAGTACAACAAAATATTGAATTTGGCTAATTAATGAAGTACAACAAAATATTGAATTTGGCTAATTAATGAAGTACAACAAAATATTGAATTTGGCTAATTAATGAAGTACAACAAAATATTGAATTTGGCTAATTAATGAAGTACAACAAAAATGAATGCCCATAACCCGTGGCTATTGTGATAGAAAGTATGAAACAAATTAGGGGATGATAACTGTTGAGGATGGTACCACGGGAGTTGAATATGTAAGGTTATTTGTCATAGAAATATCCTGTTGTATATAAGGCCAGGAGTTTCAGAACTACCCGCTTGTTTGCGTCTTCTTTCTCTATTGGGTCCCTGATAACTAGCAACAGTTCTATGCCCTGTTTGCTCCCTGTTGTAATAATTCACGGTATATAAACAAAATTTATAGATTTTTTGAAATATCTTATCCAAATGGAAAATAAATACTTAAAAGATAATAATGATTTAAAAAATTATATTTCAAACATTTCGACTTTAACTTCACAAAAGTAATGCAAATCATTACATGTATAATAATTAAATTCATTAAACTAGAATCGAAAATAAATCAGAAATAAATAACAAAATAATATTCAAAAGAAATCACCTGTTATATATATTTTTTAGGTTAATGGTCCCAATTTATTTTTAAATTGAACCTGAGCAATGCTCTCGTAAAAAAAGGGAAAATTCCACTTGAAGAGAGCCTCAAAATAGTAAGTAGGAACACGTGTCGCGAGGATTGATATTATTAGTTAAATTGAAGAGAAATTAAATATAAAATTAACATCTGGTTTATAAATTGGCCTTGATAATTTAGATTGCCATTTCAAACACCTTATTAAACACAATATTTCGTAATTTGTTTTATCAAACACCCTACGGGTTTCAAGGCTTTCACCTCATCATCAGGGAAGCACCAACAATACTTTGATGGAATCGAATAAACAGTATTTGATAAAACAAATTTCAATGTCTTTAAACCTCCACAATGTTAATGCCTTAACTATAAATAATAAACAATATTCCGTGTTAATTGACGTACCTCTCCCAGCAGCTGTCCTTATTATGGGTTCGCTGTTATCCAGATGCCCACCATTTTGAGCACCCTTGAGGAGTGTGTTATCTAAACGGGGCTATATAAATTTGATCATAGTTTTCATGCTGAACATTAAAACTCTCCATCTTAAAACTTAATTTTTTTTAAATATAAACTTCGACAACGGTTAGTCAAATGCTACGTTTGGGCAGTGTTATTGCATGGAGTGGAATCATGGACCCTCAAAGTTGGTAGTATGAACCAACTAGAAGCATTCGAAATGTGGATGCACCGGAAAATGCTACGGATACCATGGACGGATATGGTCAGCAACACAAGGGTTCTTCAAAGAGCCAAAGTTGATAGAGAGTTGCTGACTAATATTAAAATCAGAAAGGTGTCCTATTTGGGTCATATACTTAGAGGAGCAAAGTACACATTACTGCACCTGATCATCCAAGGCAAAATAGAGGGTCGAAGAGGTGTTGGCAGGAGGAAAATCTCCTGGCTCCGCAATATATGTTACGTGATTGGACTGGTATAAGGAGCGTCGGGGATATTTTTCAGGCTGCCGGAGACAAATATGTCTACTCTCAGGTGATATTTAACGTTGGGGAGACCTGAAGTGACACTGAGAAGAAGAAGAAGATATGGTAAAAAATACCACTTGTAAATAAACAACATATAGTACACTGACCACTAAATATTTAAATAAATAATGTAGGTACTTGAAAATTACTTTCAGTTTGATTTGTATATTTAATTTAGATACGACTGTACGGAGATTTCGCAAAACTTTGATCTTAATAAAATCAGATAAAATGCAAGAGTAATAAGTAAAGGTTATGACGGTTATAAAATTATGAAAAATTAGTGCATTTAAATTTATTGCGACTCCCATCAGCAGTCTTCAGTTCCCGTATCGAGCGTAGTCATTACTCGACTGGAGCAATTAAAGTGACGTTCGCTTTGCAGAGAGTACTTAAACAAAAATTAGGCGAATTTCAAAGAGTTACGACTTTCTTAATGCGCGAATTATAAAACTGTTATTGGATCGTTAAACTGCGCCGATTGTCGGGCGCCACTCTCTACATGCCCGGCTCTGAGGCCAGAACCTGGAATCCCTCAGTTCATAATCGGAAGCAAAGCCCTTTGGCCTATACGCCGCGCCGTATCGCCGCGGTTGGGTCGCGTATTTATAAAATTATTCTTATTATTGCATTTTTATTACTTTTTTAAATATTTCAATCAAATAATAAAATACACGTTTCATAAATATTTTTATATAAATACATATAATAGACACTTCGTAGTCTAGTTGATAAGACGCGTGTCTTCCAGTCCGGGGATTGCCGTTCGATTCCTGGCGGATTCCCCTCCAGACTGGTTCTACTTTTAGACCATTTAACATCATAATTCGTGTTTTCCAATAGTTTATATACTGTTTATCATAAATTATTATATGGTTATTAAGTTAATCAAAAATAGCTCTATCCAAACTTTACCTTAATAAAAGCTGTTGGAACTTTAATATCCTTGTCATCGGAACGTTGGATTTGATATTTTAAGACTATGTGCTTGCTGAAACATTCTCCTTTCGGGCGTTTTCTATTCACAGGATGACTGACAATTTGATCACTAGGGATGGTCGTTGAATTTGTATATTTTTAAATTTAAAGGAATAATGTAATAAAATATATATATTTATCTAATTTTGTATTCCTATCAAATAACACTAAAATACGGATGTGTAAATTTGACAAACTAAAGGTAACTTGTAAATTTAATTTGCCATCAATCCTGGAACAATGATATTCTCCACATCGGAACGTTGGATTAAACCTTTCCAGATTGTGTACTTATTGAAGTGCAACTGCTCTTGCCCATAATAAACCGTACATGCGCAGGCGTCTTCCATCTACAAGATGACTGACAATCATACTCGGTTAGGAAGGATAGTCTATATTGCCACATTCAATATCATACTCGGTTAGGAAGGATAGTCTATATTGCCGCATTCAATATCGTACTCGGTTAGGAAGGATATTCTATATTGCCGCATTCAATATCATACTCGGTTAGGAAGGATAGTTTATATTGCCGCATTCAATATCATACTCCGTTAGGAAAGATAGTTTATATTGTCACATTCAATATTATACTCGGTTAAGAAGGATAGTCTATATTGCCACATTCAATATCATACTCGGTTAGGAAGGATAGTCTATATTGCCGCATTCAATATCGTACTCGGTTAGGAAGGATATTCTATATTGCCGCATTCAATATCATACTCGGTTAGGAAAGATAGTTTATATTGCCGCATTCAATATCATACTCCGTTAGGAAAGATAGTTTATATTGTCACATTCAATATTATACTCGGTTAAGAAGGATAGTCTATATTGCCCCATTCAATATCATACTCGGTTAGGAAGGATGGTCTATATTGTCACATTCAATATCATACTCGGTTAAGAAGGATAGTCTATATTGCCACATTCAATATCATACTCGGTTAGGAAGGATAGTCTATATTGCCGCATTCAATATCGTACTCGGTTAGGAAAGATAGTTTATATTGCCGCATTCAATATCATACTCGGTTAGGAAAGATAGTTTATATTGCCGCATTCAATATCATACTCGGTTAGGAAAGATAGTTTATATTGCCGCATTCAATATCATACTCCGTTAGGAAAGATAGTTTATATTGTCACATTCAATATTATACTCGGTTAAGAAGGATAGTCTATATTGCCCCATTCAATATCATACTCGGTTAGGAAGGATGGTCTATATTGTCACATTCAATATCATACTCGGTTAAGAAGGATAGTCTATATTGCCCCATTCAATTTCATACTCGGTTAGGAAGGATAGTCTATATTGTCACATTCAATATCATACTCGGTTAAGAAGGATAGCCTATATTGCGCATTCAATATCATACTCGGTTAGGAAGGATGGTCTATATTGTCACATTCAATATCATACTCGGTTAAGAAGGATAGTCTATATTGCCGCATTCAATATCATACTCGGTTAGGAAAGATAGTTTATATTGCCGCATTCAATATCATACTCCGTTAGGAAAGATAGTTTATATTGTCACATTCAATATTATACTCGGTTAAGAAGGATAGTCTATATTGCCCCATTCAATATCATACTCGGTTAGGAAGGATGGTCTATATTGTCACATTCAATATCATACTCGGTTAAGAAGGATAGTCTATATTGCCCCATTCAATTTCATACTCGGTTAGGAAGGATAGTCTATATTGTCACATTCAATATCATACTCGGTTAAGAAGGAAAGCCTATATTGCGCATTCAATATCATACTCGGTTAGGAAGGATGGTCTATATTGTCACATTCAATATCATACTCGGTTAAGAAGGATAGTCTATATTGCCGCATTCAATATCATACTCGGTTAAGAAGGATAGTCTATATTGCCGCATTCAATATCATACTTGGTTAAGAAGGATAGTCTATATTGCCGCATTCAATATCATACTCGGTTAAGAAGGATGGTCTATATTGCCGCATTCAATATCATACTCGGTTAAGAAGGATAGTCTATATTGCGCATTCAATATAATTTGCAAATATGAAGAAAATTAGGAACAACTTTGATAATCAAGGATAAATGAAATTTTATTTGTTTTTGTAATTGAAAAGGTTCTTGATGTATACATAGATTTCGAAAATATGCGACCCGACCCGCCCCTTCTCACGATGCATGTAAATTTCCTGCTTTAAAATATTATGAGAAGGGTTGAAAAATTATTTCGGCTGGAAATTACTACATTAAAAGTGAGTTGATTGCAAACAATTATAATAGCTCGAATTTAAACAGGAGAAAAAAATTTCGTTGTTTACACAATTTAAATACACAAATGGATAGAATGGGAAGAAGGCGATTTGTGCTAATGGAAGATGGCGACTCACATAAAAACTGGGGATTTGCATACAAACCTTGAAATTAAACATGCATCTTTATAAATAATTTGAAATATTGAATTCTACCAACACTTCGCGACATAAAACTTGAAGTGTCTGTACATGAAAGTATTATTTTTTTTGTAATTTATTTTTATCAAACACTGTTTATTCCACTTTTTTGTGACGGTATAACCCTACCCTACCGGTTACACCGATCGGAACATCTGTTGCACAGTTATTTCCCCAAAATCTCTCCGCTCTTGGCCGAAATTGTCCCGTGTCTTCCTCACCCCCCAGCCTCCAACCGTTGAAGCGTGTATGTCGGTACCAGTTCGAACAGCATTTAGTCTTGTTTGCGCTCCCCTGAAGATGAGGTGAAAGCCTTGAAACCGGTAGGGTTATACCGTCACAAAAAAGTGGAATAAACAGTGTTTGATAAAAATAAATTACAATGTCTTTAAACCTCCACAACTTTAATGCCTTAACTATAAACATCATGAAAATATTATATTTAAAATATATTTAAAAAAACGAAATTTCTTACATAAAAGACAAACATAATTTTAAAGAATGTAGAGAAGAAATAAAACAAATTGTTTGAAAGATTTTCGTTAGTTAAAAATAATGAATTCGGCCAACAGCTCGCGATAGCAAAATTTTATTTTGCACTTTTCTTTATACAGAAAGTATTTAAAATATCTTTAATAAAAGAAAACACTAATATAAAAGATAAAGATGATTTTTAAACAATAAACATAAGAAATAAAATAAAAAACTTTCGATTACCTTTAAAAAGTAAATAAAAAAATATTTAGAAACATTAAATACATAAAGGTATGATCGAAAATAAAACAGTGATAAATAACAAAATGTTACTAAAAATTCAACCCTTATTTAAATGTTTCTATTGGGTTTATAGACAATATACTCTTCCGATAAAACACTTGACTAGTAGGACCTAAGTAATGTTGTAAAAAAACCAAGATCATTTCGTCTAAAGAGAACTTCAAATTAGATGTACATACTGCAGGGATTTATTTATTTATTATTACACATGACAAGAAATATACACAATTTGTGAGAAAACAACAGGTTATTTGAATTGGACATACAATTTTTATGGATCTGGGTTCGTTACCTTTCATTTGTCGTATCCCCAGTAAACTAGGCTTTTGCCTGTATCTCACTGAGGATATTTCGCATGAAAAAATAAATCGATACTTGTTACCGATTTTTTATTTTTTCGGATTATTCATAAAACATTTTATCTATCCTTTAAGCCAATTCGATTTTTGATTATTTCATAATTAATTATGTCATAATTAATTATGTCATAATTAATTATATCATAATTAATTAATTAGATGCTAGCCTGGTCTAGAACGTTGTGACGTTACATAATAATTTGACAATTGAATGTGAAACAAATATACATAATAACTGAAATTTAAGTGAAAGATTGGTTTTTTGAAAATGTTTGGAATCAAGATGAAATAGACATGTTGAATAAATATGTCTATTTCATCTTGTTGCACATCAAATTTGGGTAAAGACAATATTGTAGTATTCAAGTTTTATGATGGCTGATAGTTAAAACACTAATGGCTCCCAACATGTCAGGATAGTCGACTCCTATAAAAAATATGATAGTTTTAAGTCATAGATAATAAAATATTTTGCTATATGAGTTTGATAAGCAGAGTTTTGAGTTTCAGTTTGATAATGTTTTTGTGAAGCAAAAATACATGTCTCTTTAATTTAGCCCTACAATCCGTGATTTTTTTGATTTCAAAAATAAAAACATATTTATGTGTTAACTATGTACTGGAACATGGAAAAAATTTAAAATATTTTTTTTTGTTTTTATAGACAATATTTATATTAAAAAAAAAGACCATGATTCATATATGAATCACTGCGCATTTGTAAGTAAATTATATGATATAATGATATAAATGAAATTATATATTTTACTTCACTTATTTTACACATATGTACTAAAGAATATAAGAAAAAAAAATAAGCTTTCCTTGATCACCAATAATAAAGTAATTTGATTGCAAACTGGAACAAATCACAAAAGTCATCTACGCGCAACAAGTCAAACTTCAACTGCCAAATTTACCGGTAAAACAGTTTTCTATTAAACCTATGTGGTTTTAAAGCATGGAGATTATCGTATCATATTAGTAACAGCGCGCGAGTGTGAGCGTTGTTTATACCACTCAACACAAAAATATTTAGAAAAACTTTGGTTGATTCACATGTGCATCATTGCGCACTGTAGGATTAAGTTACCATACAATTTCACATTTAAGTGTCAAATCCAGGGCTGTGGAGTCGGAGTCGGAGCCGGAGTCGTGGAGTCGGAACATTTTAGGCGGAGTTGGAGTCGGAGTCGGAGTTGGAAAAAATCGACCGACTCCGACTCCGTTTAATTATTTTAACATTTTCTTTAATGAATAACGTTACGGTATGTGTTAACCAGTTAACCTCTCATCGTTTCATGCCTGATACTATGCAGACTTTTATAATCGCAATAAACCCAAAAAGGGGATTACGTTCAGTTTATTGCAGCCGTACAAATAGTAAATTCCTGCACTTAGATTCCTAGGATTTTCTAGGAAAATAAATAAAAATAATAAACAATATAAATAAGATTTAGTTAACGTATGAAAACAAATGAAGCAACCTTTTAATTTTAAAGTGTTTTCTTATTTTTTTTAATACCTACCTGTGTTGTTTTTCTAATTATTTTAAAAGTTTTATTTAATTTTTTTTTAAATATAAATATATATTTTTAATATTATTTTTGTGTGAAGATATTGCTTAATGCGTATTGTTTATATATTTTTTTATTAAATTGTTTCATTTGTGTACGAATATAATTAATTTTTTATTTATACCTGTATCCATTATTAATAAGTCAATATAAATACATTAGGTAGACGCAGTAAATTATAAAATAAAATAAAAATTGAAGTCAGAGTCAAGAGTTGGAGTCGGAGTCGGAGTTGGAGTATAAAATAAAGCCGGAGCCGGAGTCGGAGTCGGTAAATTTTCATCCGACTCCACAGCCCTGGTCAAATCATTCGGTAATAAAATAGAGTTCTACGGTATCAATACAATACATACAATAATTATATTCGTGTAAACATATGTCATGAATACAAAAAGAATGCCTTGATAATTCGTGATTTATTTAGATTTGTATTTCAATAAAACTTGAATACCACATTTTATTTAAACGGACGTATGTTACGTCTCCCATAAACTGTATTTGTTCTAAGTTACCTGTTATTCCGACAGAGTAAGAGGAAGAAGGACGATGACTGGCAGAAAGAAACGGGGATGTTGGAGTGCTGATGAATTCGTACACCAAGTGTTCTTCTTCTGTCGTATGGTGATAGGGTTACAGTGGAACAGTTAGACTCCTCGGTAAGGTCAAAGCATTTGGAGTAGTTTATGTATTTTAGAAATGCCATTTTGAAATGCGTAAAGAAAGCTTATCTTTATTATATGCTCGGTTCTCTGTACTCAAAATAGAGCTCTAAAAAGTTTGGAATGTCGTTTTCTTTTAAATTCGTTTAGTATTTAGACTCCTTTATAACATTTTTTTATTTAACAGTGATGGTCCAAACTGTCCTAGTGTGGTGGTTAGCCCATATAAAAACAGGTGTTTCTTTTTATTTTTACTTTTTCTAATTTATGTTTCAGATAAATAATATTTATATTTCAGTTTCTTTTTATCTTTTCTAATTTATGTTTCAGATAAATATTAAGTACAAATTATTATTGTCTTAAGTACTTGTATACTTTATATATTTTTAAACAACTATTCCAGCTCAGACCTGTTTGCCAGAAGAAGATTGGGAGCTGTTGCCTCGGGCGCGAGTGGGAATGATTATTTTGGGCCCAGAACTGATGATTGCGTTGAGAAAAGAGACACGTTGCTAACCTCATCTATACATTTACCGTTTGGTAAACAGCGCCCCATGTTAGGCGTCAGGAGACGGGCGGCGGAATTAGAACGGATGTGTGCTCGAGGGTGGCAGAGCGGGGGCGGTACATCCCCTTGATCTCGTGCTCTTCCAATTTTCACACTCAAACACACGATTAACTCGATCAATATTGATTTTATCAACGCGTCGTTGTCGTGCTTTACTGTACTTTACTGTATCGAGTGATGACTAACTTTTTTAAACATATGCATACTATTGCTCTATTTTCCTGTTAAAGTAGGTCAAGAGAACAGAACGCCAAACTTTTCAATCACGACATACTTGATTCTCCACTTCCATATCTATGCATTTTCTCATACAGATTGTTCAATTTATATTACTACTTAAATTTCGTTCTTTTAAAACATTAATCACTTGGTTTAACAGTTGTCGCGACCTTCTTCTTTCACTATTTCCCCTTTTTTAGCATTTTAAATTTATTTAGTTACTTTGTATTCGGTATATGAGGAGGTAATATTAAAAAAAGAACATGTCCACCAAATCAGAATGTTGGGAAATCGCAAAAAACTGTTTGCATTAAAAATATATGACATAATAATTCATTGTAAAAATATCTGAAATCCTTAAAATCGCTTAAGGTGACTTGATTTGTTGTTTAAAGTCGAATCATACTAATTAAAATAGTTATTCTAGTTTAAAATATGGACATGATCCTTTTTGAGTGAACAATTCTACTTTAATATTTTTTCATTGAACATGTCTGGGACATGATGTTTTTTATTCGATTTCAAAAATATTATAAAAAAAGTAGTCAAAAAATAATCGGGTAGTGTAATTTATTTTAATTTTAATCAAATAAAATAAGTAAAGTGTTATAAAATAAGAAGAAATATTACTATAAAACTATAAATATATGTAGGTAGATAAAGTTGTATAATGACATTACACTGCACGTACAATTTAAAACTAACAGTAGCTGGTGAACTGATATGAAGTTAGACACAATCGGAAAGCTATGATTAGTCAATTCGGACATGTCTTTTTTGATTGGTTTGAAGCCTGGACATGGTTCTTTAAAAGAAAAAACAGATTTTTTATTATGATTTTAAAATGCTTTATGTGCTTTTTTAATTTAAATGAAAATGTGAAACGGCCCCGTATCATCGATAAGAAAAAATCTACTTTATCACCTCACTTTTTGTATCCGATGGACACGATCTTTTTTTAATGTTACCTCCTCATATTTGCCTTCGTTTGGACAATATTGTCTATTGTCCCAGCAATCGACCCTTTATGTTATAAATCACTATAGTAGGCGAGTAATTCAAAATTATCCATCGTATGTACGTGATGGCAATACTACATACAGCTCATGTTTAGTGTGTATGAGTATTGTTACCAGACAAACTTTTTAATCAGACTAGGAGCCATTATTTTACTTTACTTTTCTCTTTAACCACCATCGGGAATTATATCCAAATCAATGACCAGTATCCTAAAAACGAAACCATAAAGGGCGTCGATTTTCGTTGGAGTGTCGAACAATCCCAGCTGTCAATTTTCTTTCTGACCATGAACTAACCACCCCTTTCTGACCTGGTGACATTATAATTCTTTATATACCTACACATTACACACCATTCTACCGAATACCAAATTTAGGCACCCACGTCCAAAATCTATTCTCCGCGCACCCCCCAACTGTAAACGTCCCCGCCACTCTGAACGCCCCCTCAACTGTAAATGACCCCGTCACTCTGAACGCCCCCCCCCCCATACTCTACACCGATACCTCCACCGGCAGACGACAGTCTTCCTCCATAGGCAATCGCGTATCTCCCATATTTATCATATATATGTAGTAATATTTTTTTAAAAGTCACACACGTATCCCCATATAGCTACATAAATACAACATTTTATATTTTACTCACCATCATCTCACCTCTATTATTTTTCACTCACATCCATTTAATATATATAACCGTGTGTGACATCGCACATCCACAAATATATGTATATTCGTATGTAATATTATTTATATATCATCACGTTTATATAAGTATTTAACGTTCTTATTATCTCTCATAATCATTCATCAAAAATTCAAAATAACTATCCTTCCCCGTTCCCTAAAACTGAACCAAAATATCCAACTAAATATCATAACAGTCAGCACTTATCCGATGAAGGAGTAAGGCGTCCTTCCATTGGACCGAGACTCCGAACGAGATATTCATCACTTGGACACCATTCTACACTTTAACAGTACAGTAACATTATTTTACAGTTCACTAGGATTGACTTCAAAACAATGTGTTACATTCGTATCGATGTTTAAGATTAAATTAAATAAACTCTCCAGAAATATTCCTCGCCCTTAACTCCCATACAACAATCGTTCATGTCCCTGTTTTCCTCGAAGTTTATCTTTTATTTTTCTGAAATATCATTTAAGTTAAAAATACGGTCGTAGATACCAATAATAATTACGAAACAGTAGCAGATTGACTGAAAGAAATTACTTTAAAGCAATAAACCTGCCAGATCTAATTGTATGAAATAGTTAAATTAATATACGAAGCCTTATATCACAAACTGGAAATAAAATCCGCCCTAACACTTTTTTGTTAATTTTTTACGAAGTATCTATAAATATATGTATTTATAACTGAATAATTCAGAAATAATCTGGAATTACAGACTTCGGTTACCGGTTCATATACAAAAATAATTTTTCAGAGATTTATGGTACAGAACAAAGGATGATTATCCAAAATATGCTCACCATGTCGAACTTCTCACGGTGCGTAACTATAGAAGCCTCGAAACAAGAAGGCAAGAATCTATTGCGATATTCCTACTTGAGGTTTTTCAAGGTTGTTTTAACAGTCTCGCGATTCTAGAACCACTAAGTTTATATGTACCTGATAAATATAGCCGTGCAAGGAACCCTCGATTCTACATACCAACTCACAGGAATAATATCATGGCTAAACACTCAGTCACGCGTGGTAAAGAGATATTGAACCAACTGAATGACACTGTGGATATATGATATTCTCGGCACTGCCTAGCAGTATGAGAAGAATCCTGGCTGATATTCTTTCTAAAGAATAATCTAACGCTAGAAGCAGACCCTCTTTGTGTAACAGGAGAAATCCGTGCAAAGTGGATAAAAAAAATGTATAGGTATAGATATGTTAGATAATTTAATTACTTAAAATACTTGGATGATTGAAGATAGAGGAGAGGGTTTAACATAAGGTTGAAGTTATGGTATTCAACGCTATCAACAATAAGGTTACTCGATATTTCTAGAATTGTTTTAGATGGGAGAAAATCTCGTGTCAGATTAAGGTCGAGAGTTGCGAAACTATGACTCCGGATTCCCAGTAGAGTTGACAAACCCAAAAATTTAGACATATCATTTTAGATTGCGAGATCTCTTTTATAGAAAAGTCTTCCGTCTTTCTTGAAGTAAATCTCCAAATTGGAAAGTTCTCTGTAAACTTGATAAGTAACTTGTTATATGTACATATTTTGTAAGTTAACAGGTTGAGCTAGTTAAGAAGCGCTATCGAGGTCTTTTTTGGCGAACTGGCGGAAGACAGAAGAAAGCACGGTGGGTGGCAAAAGAGATAAAATAACATTCTTTATGAGACGCTTAAAAATATTAATTTTCAGTACAACTTGGATAAAAGAGCTGCATATAGAGCTAAATAAATACTCATGACGGGTAACGGTCATTCATTCATTGCTATTGCTATTAAATAATAAATAAATTAATAAATATAGGTTTATTGACAGCAACATAGTATGTAAAATATATATTTAAATAACACTTCTAAAACACATACATTGCAGATAATACATTAAATACATAAGTTATCAAAAGGTCTGGGCTCAAATAATAACATCCCCTCGCCCAAGATACACCCCATCAATATAGGGCAAGCCCAGCCACGGGGACACCACATGTTTTTCAGCTCACACCCTTGAACACGTATAACAAGAATATAAAAAAAAAACACAGAAAATAAATAGATGACAAAAAAAATACATTCAAGAGAGAAGACATTAAAAGGTCCGGGCTCATCAATGTAGGGCGAGCCCGACCGCAAGAGCATCAGGGGGCTTCCATCTCACACCCCCGCATATCTAGATTAACCCTTGCCGATCTGTGAACGGACAAGAGTGACCAAGACGTATATTTTATTTAATTTCTCGAAATATACTGCTTGCAGGGTTTTCATACTTTATGTATTCCTCATCGAAACCTCTATGATTTGAATGATGTCATTACGAAATAAAATCATTAATAAATATCAACAGAAATGAATGATAAATAAATCGAGAATTGACGAAATGTCAAAACACTCCGTATGACTCATTCTTTTTTTACAGTTAATATTTTACGAGTACATTCGTTTCAGGGATTGGTTACCAGTTTTATCAAACACCTGTGTGTTTAGTACATAGAATAGAAACAAAAGTTATTTCGTGCCCCAATTGCGATAGACTTGCGATAGATTTAAATTTTGATTTTATGATATATTTGTCCTATTTTCAAATTTTGACCTATTTTCAAAGTGTTTATATTTTCCAAATGGCATATTTTATTGATTTGAATTTCGTGTTCGTTTTTATATTATTATTTTTGAATTTATATATTCATTTTATATTTTGTTAATATGTTAATTATTGTCTTAATTCGAATTATATTTTTATTGCCAAAAAATACACGCTACATTTTATTGTATAATTTTATGATTTTTTTTTTAAAAGGTTGGAGACCTCTTTTCAGTCATGCGCATTCTGAACGTTGCGCAGACCGAACGACGCAGTGGGAAAATGATATTCTTATAGAAATGTCGCCTCTCTGTTTCAACTCTTATTTTATCATTTCTTACACTTATTTTATATTATTCGACATTTTATTACATAATAAAATGATGTTTATAGCTAATTACAAAAAAAAACTTATAGTTTTTGCATAATTTTAATTTAAAACATATATGTTTACTGTACCCTTAGTGTCCAACACCGTTACTGACGAAATTTTTTAGCACAGTAAGGGAAGTGTTAAAGAATAAATAGAAAAAAAAACAAAAACGTTTGGTAGAAAACAAAATAAAAAGTAAACCCACATATAAGGGGATAATTAAGGGGATCTTAGAAGTCGGTGAAGCACTGCATGAAATATTTGTTATTAAATTGAAAAATAATGATAATGGTCTCATTTTGATCATGATAATGGGGTAATCTAAATATTTGTATCGACACATAACGGAATCAACTTACCCTGTGCTTGTCGATGTGCACCAGTCTGAGGTTTGGATCAAATAACAGCTTGGCGGGGTCCAGGTTAACCGGAGACTGGCGCCGGCCCTTGTTGCACAAGCTCCACTCGGGATTGATTAGACCCCAGAACGCCGGCCCTGCAATTTGAAAAATATCAAATTTAAATAAAATAACATTAAAAAATCTCTAAAATATTCATGACCTAAATTATGGATGTGGAACAAATATGTTTATTTTTTTTTGAGAAATAATACAACATTTTTTAATACATCACAATAAATTAAGGGTACTTGTATAGACTAAAAGCCAATTAAATCATTTCAGTTTATTTTTTTCAACTATACTAAGATATGGAAATATGGGGTAGGTAATGGAAAACAAGGATTCAGGGAAACGGAAAAGAAACAGGTATACATAGGCTTTGTTATCTTTGAACTTTTTTTTTTTTAATTTATAAATCTCTGTAAGGTACAATAACATGAATTTCAGTTAGTATTTCACTGAAAACAGGCCCAGCCCGCCTTCCTTTTCAACTTATCGTAATGAATGCAGTTTCTGTTTTTCAAAAACTTCTCAGTAGTATTAAGATGTCAACTGAGAGGGAGAAGTAGATGGAGGAGCTTATTTCTCATACTTAAGATAAGATATCACGAAGTAGATGGAGGAGCTTATTTCTTATACTTTAGATAAGATATCACGAAGTAGATGGAGGAGCTTATTTCTTATACTTTAGATAAGATATCACGAAGTAGATGGAGGAGCTTATTTCTTATACTTTAGATAAGATATCACGAAGTAGATGGAGGAGCTTATTTCTTATACTTTAGATAAGATATCACGAAGTAGATGGAGGAGCTTATTTCTTATACTTTAGATAAGATATCACGAAGTAGATGGAGGAGCTTATTTCTTATACTTTAGATAAGATATCACGAAGTAGATGGAGGAGCTTATTTCTTATACTTTAGATAAGATATCACGAAGTAGATGGAGGAGCTTATTTCTTATACTTTAGATAAGATATCACGAAGTAGATGGAGGAGCTTATTTCTTATACTTTAGATAAGATATCACGAAGTAGATGGAGGAGCTTATTTCTTATACTTTAGATAAGATATCACGAAGTAGATGGAGGAGCTTATTTCTTATACTTTAGATAAGATATCACGAAGTAGATGGAGGAGCTTATTTCTTATACTTTAGATAAGATATCACGAAGTAGATGGAGGAGCTTATTTCTTATACTTTAGATAAGATATCACGAAGTAGATGGAGGAGCTTATTTCTTATACTTTAGATAAGATATCACGAAGTAGATGGAGGAGCTTATTTCTTATACTTTAGATAAGATATCACGAAGTAGATGGAGGAACTTATTTCTTATACTTTAGATAAGATATCACGAAGTAGATGGAGGAGCTTATTTATTATACTTTAGATAAGATATCACAAAGTAGATAAAGTAGCTTATTTCTTATACTTTAGATAAGAAAGATGTCACGCAGTATATGAAGGAGCTTATTTCTTATACTTTAGATAGGATATCACGAAATAGATGGAGGAGCTTATTTCTTATACTTTAGATAAGCTATCACAAAGTAGATGGAGGAGATAAGTCTTATACTTTAGATAAGACATCACGAAGTAGGTAGATGAGCTTATTTCTGATACTTCAGATAAGAAATCACTAAGTAGGTAGAGGAGCTTATTTCTGATACTTTAGATAAGATATCACGAAGTAGATGGAGAAGTTTATTTCTTATACTTTAGATAAGATATCACGAAGTAGATGGAGGAGCTTATACTTCAGATAAGATATCACGAAGCAGAGAGAGGAGCTTATTTCTTATACTTTAGATAATATATCACAGTTTGGATGGAGGAGCTTATTTCTGATACTTTAAATAAAATATCACGAAGTAGACGGAGAAACTTATTTCTGATACTTTAGATAAGATATCACGAATTATGTGTAGGAGTTTATTTCTTATACTTAATATAAGATATCACGATTTTGAAACTTGACCTGTTGATTTCTCAGTCGTATATCACATATTTAAAAATATTTATATAAGTTTTTTTTAATATGAGGTTTCTATAACAACTGAATACTTGTTCTGACTTCCTGACTCACTGGCCATTAAACCTCCATCTCAGAAACTTGTATCTGTGTCATCTTTACAAGATTCTACCTTCAGCGACGCACCTGGTTGTTGATTTACCTTACTGATATTCATAAATTTAGACTTAACTGACATGAGCAAATGTGGGAAGATGAAGAAGCTCATGGCTGAAGAACCTAAGAGAGCGGTTCCACTGTAACCTGGAGACATTGTTCAGAGCAGCTGTGGACAAAGTTTAAATAGCCTATTTGATGGCCAATCCCTAACGCGGAGAGGCATATTAAGAAGAAAAATATAATAGTTTTTAACAGAAAATATTTCTGTTTATGAGCTCGAATAAATATGACTTGCTATTATTGATTGCGTGACAAATTGGGATTTTATCAAAATGATTTAAATACTGTAACGAGATTCATTAACCTTGTTTCAAACCAAAAATATTTGAATGAGGATACGTATAACAATATAAACTCTAAATAAAAATAATTAAAATTGAGTAAAACAGTTCATCTGGTAACAATAATCATGTGCGATAGACGCGTGTGTGTTATTGGTTCTTCCATTGCGGTAGTATTGCTAATACGTGCGATTACGACAAACGAGTTCCGTGCTTACTTTAGTGATTTTAATACCAAAGGCTGGATAATTGAGGACGAAGACAATATCTCCCTGCCACACTTTTCAATATGTCTAAATTATCAATTTCATGCTTTATCATATCCAAGTTAATACGATATATGGGTGAGTAACGAAATATTAGATAATTGTGTTATTAGGGAAGGATTTTCTCTGGAAGATTTTCAAGGGCTGTCGAGCGCTATATAATGATAGGAAACCGTGTCAATGGGACACTAATATATAATATATATGAAGGGTCTTTCAAATTGAGCTGTTTTTTAATTCTTGGATAAAACCCAGATAACGTCGCGAACTTGCCTGGATCTTGTAACATTTGAGAAGTCTAATGTATGACATTTATAAAAATGGAGTCGTTTACAATACAACAACGCGTTCAAATTGTTGAATTATTTTACGTATTGTAATCTCCGGAAACGGTGATGTTAATTGGCCACCAAGATCATGTGGTCTGACACCATTGGACAATTTTCTCTGGGGTTACGTGAAAAGCCAGGTCTATAAGAATGACCCCCAATCAATTCCTGAGGCGAAGAACGAAATTATTCACGTTATAGGTGAATTAGAACCGCAATTATGCCAAAATGTTATCGAAAATTTTGACAAAAGAGTAGACATCTGTTTAGCTGCAACAGGTAGATATTGTTTTTTTGTGTTTAAATGTCATACATTATTCTTTAATGACCAATAAAATGTTTTTTGAAATCAAAGCAAATTGTGTGTTTTATTCAAGAATTAAAAAAAATTTAATTTAAAATTTGAAAGACCTTTTGTTTACGTAAGAAAATATTACCAAATTTTAACAAGTAGACTTACGTTATTGTGGAATACATATTTTATAGTGGTAAAGTACTTAGATTTGTTTCTAGTGGAACAACACTCACATAGAAAAATAACGTGATGTAAGGATTTTGTTTGAAGTGTATATTTTAAATACTTAGGTTGATAAGGCTTTCATTTTTGAAATGAACTTGTTTAGACATTAATTTGAAAATCAAATACGAGTATAAAGAAAAATTCCCGTTGAAAAATATGAATGACCTCTTTATCATATATAAAATGGGAAACCTACAGTGGTTTGAACATTTAATTCGTTATGAGACGGAGGAATTCATCGATGGCAATTGAAACCCATAGAAATATAGAAATTGACTTTTGAAAAGATCCTTTGAATTCTTAATTAATTCTAGTGCTTATTTGGCTGAGCAGAATCGCGTGGTGCGGGAAGATTGCGAAAATATAAATGCCGAGCCGAGGATTGAGCCACTCCGCCTGCACAAAAAGCCCAATTGGAATATGATGAATGAAGCTCTATACTGGATTAATTTTATTTTTTCATTCGAAGAGACTCAACTGTGGGAAATATTGGAAATATTTCGACAGGTAGAAAGGATATTTAACTGGAATGTATTAAAAAATGATTTTTAACACTGAAAACATATTTCTCCATATCAGAAGCTATACATCTCAAATTTAATTATATTTTGAATATTTAAGTTATTAAAATAACATTTATTTTTAATATTCTAGTAAAATAATACAGGAATTAAATTTTAAAATATGAAATCAAACTATTTAAATTCTTGAATTAAATTTAAATGATACATATCATTACGCCCTCTCCTTGTCGGGATATGCATAGAGGAGATAGCATCAGATTTTCTCTTTTTCAACATACATATGTGTTCATCTTTTCGTATAGCTCAAACGATTTCTCTGACTTAAAAAAATATTCTTTCAAAATATCAAATACTTGACCCAACCATACTTTCCTGGATCTTCCTTTACCACACCTTCCACTGACATGTACGTTACATATTTAAAGTTTCTCATATTCAAGAAACGTATTTTTTTAAATTTATTTTACACATGACAAGAAATATACATAATTTGTGAAAAAACAACAGGTAATGTAATTTGGACACACAATTTTAATGTATCTGGGTTTGTTGCCTTTAATTTTTCGTGTCCCCAGTAAACAAGATTTTGCCTGTATCTCACTGAGGATATATATCATTAAAAAATAAATCGATACTTCTTTCCGATTTTTGATTATACAAAACACCGTTGCACATTCTCATCAACCTGACAAATAGTGACACTCAATTACACATGTATACATCATGCGAAAAAACTCCTCACACTGCATGACTCCAGACAGACCAAAAACATTCACCCCACAATGTACCGCACATAATCATAAGAATAAAAAAAACAAAAATATAAAATAATAAAAAACACCACACTCAAGAGCTCACACAAACCTTTTCCACAAGTCAATCCTCTTGCAAGCCCCAGTACTCAAACTCCTGTCGCAATAACAACCACGCTCCGATCGACTACCTACATTGTTTTCCTCTCTTTGCCTTTATTGAATTCGGAACCCCATCGTACGTCGTGGGAGCTAAATAGGCATATTGTCTTTGGGCAAAATATATTTTAGCTCTAGGGATGGGGAATATTTGATCATTTGCCATGCGTGTCATGTGTCTTTGCTGAGTCTGCATCTTCCCGTCCTCTCGATGGTAGTGCCAGAGAATTGATTTGAGATGTAAACTGGCTATGTTCGGGACCCGATACTTCCTGAAAAGCTCTGCTGTGGGATACCGGGCAGGAAGTTTATTAATTATTTTTAAAATCAATTTTTGGTAAACCTGCAATATGTGTTTTTGTGTTAAGGTGCATCCACCAAAACTGATATACCGTAAGAAACAAATAAACATGTACTTGTATGTCTGAAATGAACTGAGAGCTAAAAGGTATAAATCTAGGAAAAAGTAAAAGGAGATAATTGAAGAGATTTTAACTAAATGTTAGGTTAGAATGTGGGAGACAAGATGTATCTATGGAGATATAACTTTTTCTACCTTCACCAAATGTGATATGGAGTGGTGGCATGTATTTACAGAGGTAATATTTTTGCCACGTATAGAATGTCTTATATCTCGCTGAAGATATTCAGAACTCGACGAATCCGGACTTGATTACTTGAAGATTGGTTATTTTCCTTAACGGTCCTTTGTCCTTCATTCTTCTCGTTCTTTACTGTGCACATAGTACGAGAATAGATTAAGTTAATTAGAGAAATAATTTTAAAGGACTATTTATAAAGCACCGATTACGTAGCAAATTCTATTTAACCCTTTCTTCCCTGTGATGTGTAACTAGTACACATTGCTCCTAAAAACTTTAATATCTCTATAAATATAATATATGATGGGTTCAGATTTTAGGTATTCCTCCGTTATAAATTTACGCATTGAATGAAAAAATAATATTAATAATAATTAGCACTCATCGGCCACATCAGAGATATTTTGTGAAAATCAGGAATAATTTTATCAATACAATCAAACGTGTACCAGTGTGTGACGTAGGTACTCGTATATTCATTCTAAAAAACCGCTATGGGGGAGGAAGGGACGCTATGCACGTCTCACTCTTACTCTACTTCAGTATATGGGAATGCAAGAAATAGAATCTCAGTTAGCTCGCTTCTCTCGCTTCATTAGCTCTCGGGCATCCATTTGAGGTGGTCGCTTCGCCAGTTTTGTGAACGTCAGCCGATGTTTTTTTCATGTTTTCAGCAATTAAATTTCAATTAATATCATTTTTGACTTCAAATTTAAGCGATTGGCTATGAATATTCTTATTTTTCCGATATTAAATCGCTCATTTTTACATGTTTATTGATGTGTATTGAATACACAGCACCGGAACGCGCGGATTTTTTAAGTACAGGATGGGAAAAATTTTATGAAAAAAAATTTAATAGGCCCTTCTCTTATTATGTTGAGTTATTTTTCTAGTTGTAAAAAAAAAATTATTCTAGACATGAGATGGACATTCATTTCCGTTTTCTTGTGATTACTGCGTTTTGTCATTTAAAACAAATATCAAAAAGAGTGAAAAATTCTTTAGAAATGTCAATGCACATGTCGTATGCGTTATATTGTTTTTCTGGAAAACAATGGGGGAAAAGGCTACGGATTTAATTAAACAATATCTCTCAAGACTTTTGAAGACTCAATGATTTGTTTAAATTCACAACACCCTGAAATTTAATTACTAAAAAATATATGCACGAAAGTCCCTTGAGTGCTTTCTAGCGTCCCTAGTCTTATAAACTATCTTTCATTTTTGATAACGTGATATAAAATATGTCTATACCTGAAACAGTCCCATTTAAAAGAGTTAAGAACCTTCCAATAGGTACAGGGTGGGCCAAAATGATGGATATGATAGTGCCCGAGAGACCCGTTCTTGCCTATGTGATTGATAACAGTTCCTGCTAGCGCAGTCAAGTGTCATTGTTAGAAACAATTTTTTTCATAAACACACACAATTTAAGTAATTTGAATATAATTGTTCAGGTCATGCCCTAAGTAAACAGTCACAAAAATAATGTTGTGAAAAAAAATATCTGAAATATAGGTGACGACTTCACATATACGAGTACACTACACCTAAAACCGCATATATTACTAATCACATGTCGAAATATCTACAAAGGATTTTTGTAATTTGTTTTCCATTGGTAAATTTTCAGCAGTTTTTTTTAACCAAATATGCTTTTATAAAAATGTGCAGATGCAGGGAAATACCAAATTCGATGGCCGCGGCCACTACTATCCTATCTTTACACTCAACTTATACATATATATTTATTTTGTAATATATGTAGTCTGTCAATAATATTGCTTTCAAGTTCTGAGTTAGAGCACCCTCGAGGAGAGTTAGTTCTCTAAGCGGCGTTATATAAATTGTCATTTTATAAATATCATTATATAAACATTATTAAAAGTTTAAAAAATATAAAATAACTGTTTTACTGCAAAAAATAAGTTAAATGTTAAAATTAAAAGAAAATTTTCAGAAAACTCTCCTTCAAAGTGAGAAAAATGAGTAATCACGGTTCACATTTCGCACAGCGATATGATTATTAAGGGGATGAAGTAGCATCCGCTTTAGAGGGAAGCGTCGCTATTCCTCAACGTCAAACCCGACCCGGTGTACCATTGAACTTGGACTTATAACATATTTGCAGTAGAGCAGAAAAATACCTTACCACTATATCGTAGGATAGATCAACGCCACACTCCATATTTTTCGTTCTTCGTTCACGAATATTCGATAAAAATTCAATAAATCATTTAGGATTCAGAAAAAAACTATAAATACATTTATTTATTTATTTGAGCCCTCATATGTCAAAAAAAATATTAATAAAAATGCTGCACACTCATTTTGTTCATTTTAGTAAAGAAAATTAATTTATTTTTATTTATTTATTTTCTTAATACAGGCTTAGCCCAATTAAATTGGAAAATACAAACATTGTTAGCATTAAATATTTTTTTTAAATATATACGTATATACTCATATATATACATACTCGTAGCTTTACTACCCCAAAACCACTAAACGTAGATGAAAAGCCGCTAGAATTATTCCAGGAAAATGTGTATTTGGGCCAACTTATTTTCTTTGTAGGTGGCACAGCGCAGGAAATAGCACGTAGGACAAAACTAGCATGGAGCTCATTTGGACGCTTGAACAACATCTTCAAAAGTAATCTCCCAATATCCTTGAAGCGAAGGGTCTACAACCAGTGTATTCTCCCAGTACTTACGTATGGATGCGAGACATGGACGCTCACAGTAAAGAACACACAAAAGCTCCAGACTGCACAAAGGGACATGGAGAGATGCATGTTGGGATATACTAAAAGAGGCCGTAAACAAAACACCTGGATTCGCAATATAACAAAAGTAGAAGACGTTATAAATGTGTGCA
Source organism: Odontocerum albicorne (assembly GCA_949825065.1). Taxonomy (NCBI): domain Eukaryota; kingdom Metazoa; phylum Arthropoda; class Insecta; order Trichoptera; family Odontoceridae; genus Odontocerum; species Odontocerum albicorne. Next base: position 23,389 of record CATKWJ010000864.1, read on the forward strand.
AAAGGATGAAGTGGCAATGGGCAGGACACGTAGCCAGAATGTCAGACTCCCGATGGACATCCGAAATAATCCAATGGTACCGAAGAGGCGTAAAGAGACCCAGAAGAAGACCGAAGGTACGCTGGATAGATGAAATCAGGTACCATGGCAGCATCACATGCCATCAACGATAAAAAAAAACGAACTATTTGGAGTCAACTTGGGGAGACGTTCATCCAGCAGTGGATCGACCAAATTTGACAATTATGATCATGTATACATACAATATATCCCAAAACCTTAAAAAAATGTTGCAAAAGTAAAAACAGTTTTTTTTAATTAATAAATGGTATAACATAATGTGTTATACCATTTAATAATTTAAATTTAAATGTATTGGTCTGAGAAAATACCTTATATCTCGGTTGTTGTCCAGAAAAACAAAACTTACCATTTATAAGACACTGTTACGACCTGTCCTCACATATGGGTCTGAATGCTGGGTATTGAGTAAGAAGGACGAATCTTCCCTTCTTATATTTGAAAGGAAAATACTCAGAAAAATATTCGGACCCATACAGGAAAATGGATCTTGGAGAGTGAGATATAATGAGGAGTTATACAGCATATACAAAGAGACCAACATTATAAAATACATCAAAATTTGGAGGCTACGTTGGGCGGGGCATGTAGCAAGAATGGGAGAAGAGAGAATGCCTAACAAGGTACTCTTTTCCAAGCCCCAAGGAAGACGTAGCGTGGGTAGACCAAAGCTCAGGTGGATGGATGGGGTACAGAGTGATACAAGCGTGATTGGCATCAGGGGCTGGAGGAATGCATCCCAGGATAGGAGGGAATGGCGACGACTGCTGGAGGAGGCCGGGGCCCACAATGGGCTGTAGTGCCATTGATTGATTGATTGATAACATAATGTGTTGGTTAATTCCACAAGGAATCAAAGTGGATACATGTGTATCAATATTGTTTTGCTAATCCATAAAATGTAACTAAAATATATATTATTATTGGCAACATGAATTTTATTTCCCGACACTTAAAAGGTCATTAACTAATGCATTTCTGCAGCGCCTCGACCCGCCTCGACCCGCCTCGCCCGACGCCGTGCCCCATCTTCCAGCACTTGGCACGCAGACCGACTGTTCACGGTTGATCTACTTTAACGATCAGCCAAATGGCACGAGCTCATAAAGTATGAAAAATTACTTTTTGCCAGAAACTTTCGCGGTATCTTCTTAGAATGCTACATCCTTTACAACTAAGGTGCAGCTAAAATTGTTTAAAATATGAAAATTAAAGTGGACAGTTTTATGGCACGTCAGTCATTTTTCTATTTCAGGTGTTAGTGTTCTGCAAACCTTCCACAAAACTTATATGAACAAAGTTCAACAATATATCCCATTTCATTTTTTCTTTATTTTACATTTGACAGGTTTAGCTAAAGTACATAAAATAACAAGAAAATCATTATTAAGTCTAAATACACGTGTATAGCATAATGACAGCAGGAACAATGCTACTCATGCTTCCGTATGAAGGGACTCGGTAATTACAGCAGGAACAATGCTACTAATGCTTCCGTATGAAGGGACTCGGTAATGACAGCAGAAGTAATGCTACTCATGCTTCCATATGACGACCTCCATGGCCTGGTGGTAAGACACTTGTCTGGATCATCCGGAGGTTGCGGGTTCGATCCTTGCTGGAACCCAGATTTTTAAAATAGGATTCCAGTCTGGTTAACACTTAGGGCCTATTATAAAAACATCTTTCGGGTTGGTTGGAAGAGATTGCCACATGGCACTAAACTCGCCAGGTTAAAAAAAAGGAACTCGGTAATACCTACAAAGTTTATTAAGAAACATTTAAACCTTAATTTCTCCTCCAAAAATGGAATATATCGATATCAGAAAATTCATTCAACAAGGTGATTCCGTGTGCGAGTGATAATGATATTTACAGCGCAGTTCGTGAATACGACACCAAAAAATCATTGTTCGGTAAATTAAATAAAAGTTTGTGAATCAAAAAAGCGTTGAGTATTATTCCTGTTAGCAAATTAGAATTTAAAATAATATAAAATAAGTTTATATATTTTTTTCTTTTTTTTCTTACTCTCTTCCCCACCTTCCTCATACAATGTAATGCACATAGTATGCATTACGACGAGTTGATTTTCTTGCTATTTTGTGCCTACTTTCCATTTTGCTAATTTGTTTACGTTTCTAAATATTAGGTCCTTACATATGAAATTGGCGTTTTGTTTGGGAGGAACATAAAGTTGATTTTTTTTTAATATAATATATTTATTTAATCAAAGTATGTACCATTGCTATCTATGCACTTTTGCCATCTCATAGGTAGTTCATCGATCCCTTTACTAAAAAAACCATTCGGACGGGAATCAATAAAATCTTTGAAGTCGGTTTGGACTGCCCCATCGGAGTTGAATTTTTTCCCTTGCAAGAAGTTATCCAAATTTCGAAAAAAATAGTAATCTGTTGGGACAAGGTCCGGAGGGTACGGTGGATGTCTTAGACATTCCAATTGAAGCTCTTCTAATTTGGTAGCCGTCTGTTGTGCAGTGTGTGGTCTAGCGTTATCATGAAGCAGCAGTGGCCTAGAGCGATTAACCAGCCTCGGTTGTTTAGCAGCTAGCTTTTCCATCATGGTTTGCAGTTGCTGACAATAGACATCTGCCGTAATCGTCTGGCCAGATTTAAGAAAGCTGTAGTGAACGACACCAGCACTAGTCCACCAAACGCTCACAAGTAACTTTTTTGGAGTCAATTTTCGCTTGGGGTATGGTTTGGCTGGTTCGGCAGGGTTCAGCCATTGCGATGAGCGCTTCCGATTATCATACAGGATCCACTTTTCATCACAGGTAATGATTCGATTCAAAATCCTTTCATTATTGTGCCGGTTGAGTAATGCAACGCAGCAGTCAACGCGCGTTTGTTGATTTGCTTCACTCAATTCGTGAGGTACCCCCCTTTCAAGCTTTTTCACCTTCCCAATTTGCTTCAAGTGGATTAAAACAGTTTTATCACTAACAACGCAGCCTGCAGCTAACTCGGACGTGGTTTGCGATGGATCCGCTTCCAAAATAGCCTTCAATTCTTCATTATCAACTTTGGTCTCCGGCCGTCCACGGGGCTTTTTCTGCAGGTCGAAATTTCCAGAACGAAAACGTTGGAACCAAAAACGCACTGTGTTTTCTTTTGCGGCACCGTCGCCATACACATCATTAATCCTTCGAGCCGTTTCTGCAGCACTGGTGCCACGGTGGAACTCGTACTCGTAAATAACGCGATATTTCAAGTTTTCCATTTTGTAAACTGAGTGACGCAAAGAAAAAAAACAATTGAGGAAAAAACAAATGAATTATAATTTTCGAAACACAAATACTTGAGTAAATAGCTGTGTAAATTTTAATTTGGAATTCCTAACCAAAGAGAAGATATTTGAGATCAAAGTTGCCAGTACGGCAAAACGCCAATTTCATATGTAAGGACCTAATATCATGTTGAACTTTATTTTTGATTTACTGTTAAATATTATATACTGTTAAATTTATACAGACGACCTCCATGACCTGGTGGTAAGATGCTTGTCTGCCGATCTAGAGGTTGCGGGTTCGAACCCAGATTTAAAAAAAAAACAGATTAAACCCCGCTGGAACCCAGATTAAAAAAATGGGATTCCAGTCTGGTTTTCACTTACGCCCATCAAAACAATCTTTCTGGTTTCTGGTATAAGCTCGCCAGGCTAAAAAAAATTAATTACACTTTCTTACACATTGTGTTACACTATTAGGTTTCTCAATAAACTGTAATTTTAAATACTTGTGTATGATGTCCCAAATATTGATATTTATTTGTATATAAGAGTACATGTTTCGTCTTACATAATCTCGATTTATAATAATAGTCGATATAAGTAGTAAATAAGGTACATGATGTTTGACTTTTACTACGCCAGCTTCGCCACATAGTGTACTATAAAGCTCTTTGTTATACCTCTGACAAATATATCTGAAGCATGATGTGGTACTCGACCAAATAAGGTTTATTCTGGACATAGTCCCCTCTGATCATCTCCTTGCCTATTTCTAACGTACACTGACCGAATATGTGTATAAATTCGATAATTGTATCTTACTTTCACTGGAATTTGTTTAGTTACGATTTCAAATAACACGATTTTACCTCCATCTCTAATTTGCTTAAATATTTCATTTTTAGAATAACATGTTATTTTGACATTTTAAACATATTTCAAATACATGTACGAGATGGTGATCGGTTGTACCTACAAATATATTTCTAATTGTTTTGATATATCCATTATTTTTTATACGTCCAAGTTAATTTTTATGCGTCCAAGTAAATTGTTATGCGTGCAAGTAAATTTTTATACGTCCAAGTTAATTTTTATACGTCCAAGTAATTTTTGAATTCAAATAACTGTCGTAAAATTTATAGGAAATATATTTTCACCCAGATCTCAAAACATTGGATCAAAGCCAGTATTATTTCGGGTTTTTAGCCCGAAAATAGTGAACATTGATCTATCAATTATACATATTTTTTTTTATCCTATAACTTTCCATCCTTTTTAAATCAGGTTCATTATTTCATCGGTTAAGAATTTCGTTGGTTTTATGTTCAAAACATCTTAACGTGGTCAAGTTGATGGCCTCCAAAGATTAAAAATATTTACCTTGTATACTATTTTAAAAAGAAACTGAAATAAGTATTGATGTGGTCATGAGACGATTTGGTCACTATCATTGGTACTGGGCCTTCAGAACGTGAATCGTCTTCCAAAAAAACACTACAAATCAGAACCTACAACGCCACTTTTTATACGTTTTTTCTATCACTCACATATCCGTAAATAGCACAAATCTTTTTCTGAGTTTCTGTACAGTTTTTTTACCATTTAGGAAATTTAATGAACATAGCGGTGTAATCGAATCTAATCACATTTTTAGTAATATCGTGACCTAGTTGGTAAGACGCCTGTCTTCCCGTCTCTAATAAAAATATTTTCATAAACATCTTTCTAGTTAGTTGAAGAAGATTATCACATGGTAATCATTCTATAAAATTGTACTTTATACAAATAAAGCGATACATATGATTTGTTTAATCTTAGTGGGTTCGAGTCCCGAGCTGGAGCGCCTTGAGGAGAATTCGCTCTCTAAACGGCGCTGTATAAAGTTATTCATTGAATTATTATTGAATTTGAAAAAAGCCAGTAAAACGTGGCACGACTAAACAAATCAAATCCTAATGGACGGAACAGTGAAAAGCCTCTATAATAAGAAAATGTGCATGACGAGGTGTATAGAAAAACATTTACCACTGTTATTGCAATACAATCTGGCGGGTTTATTGCCAGGTGGCAATCTCTTCCAGCCAACCAGACAAAAGTAAATGAAGCAAGTAACGTGGTCGCATAAATCATTCAAATGACTATCCATTCCCACGAAATCCATAAACATATTATACGCGAGAACATGCCCACGAACCCCACAAAGACGGACAATCACCCGCACATTATTTTTCATAGAAAGTGAGATATCATCAATCAAAAGGAAAATAAAGGATGGTGGAGAGGAAAGAAAAAGAAAAATCAGGAATGAAACACGTTATTTTACTGACTAGAAATTAAGAGTTTTTTCAGTCGCTTCTTAAAGCATGCCAAGGACGGAGCGAGTCTTATATTGGTTTGTAACTGATTCCAGAGTCTCACTGCATGGACAGTAAAGGACGACGTAAAGAAAGAGGAGCTGTGAACTGGAAAGGCCAATAAACAATCTCTGTTTGAGCGTAGCGCTAATCCATGATTGGAAAGACGCTGAAAATTTTCAGCGAGATAAAAGGGTGCGGCGGGACAGTTAAGGATATTATACAATAGGGAAAGTAGGTGAATTATGTGTTCGGATAAAAAATATGTTAGGATAAAATTAATCGGAGCCCTATTCTCTCTGCCTACTTCGTAGGGGCCATGGCGTGATGGTGATGATGATGAAGGACATCTAGTTTTATTTTATTTTATTTATAATTTCGTGCAAATAAATTTATCGACTTTATTGCTATTAACAATTTCTATCAATCAACCAGACATTTTTTCATAATCAATTTTTCATAATATCAGGAACCATAGAAAACACATTTATTGCAATTCAGGAATTCAAATTAAAGATCAACATTGCCTCTATAGTTTTTATTATTAAACGTATATAAAGATAAACTTGAGCCGGAAAAGCCTTGAACACACAACTTGAGCCGGAAAGATGGTTCCAAAATTGGGATGAGTGTATCATACCAAAGAAGATTTTTGACATAAAGCTTCAACACCTTTCTGACCTGAAGAACGGTAGGTTGTATACAGATAAAGTGCAATACAATAATGCATTTTTTTTAGTTATTACTTAATTGATAGAAACATAACATATAAAAACAAATTCGAAAATAGCACATATATGTTAAGGCTATGAAAAAGAAAAAACCTTTGCGACAAAAGCTAACAAACGTTCTGGGTTAATTTTAAAACATCATCTCAATCGAGATACGCGTCGACCATGAAGAGGGTGAGCCCAGCCTCGAGAACGTTATCTGTTTTTCAGCCCACACCCTTTTAAATGTTGATTATAAATGTATAAGCAGTTGGTACTTTTTTTTCTGCTTTATAAAAATATACATAACTGAAGTCACAGGTATTCTTATACCCCCGAATACTATGCGAAATACAGTAACTTTCCGCATACAGTAACGTTGCGCATGAAATTTCAGTGCGTTACTACGCGGTCATGAACCTCAATATAAATTCAATAAATATGTACAAATTTGTTAAAAACATTAACGCACATATAGTACTCACAAGAATCCAGCGTATACTCGTATGATTGAGTCTTGAAGACTTTTTGAGCGAGTCTAGATGATATGAGATTTGTTAGACACACAGATTTCCCTCGTCAAGATATTGAGAAGACAGTCCATTTCCAGAAAGAAAATTTAACTTTTCAACCAGATATTGCAGAGGGCTTGGATTGTTAAAAACCTTAAAAAGGGGTGTTGAAAAACTCTGATTATCACGAGAGCAACATCTTTTTATACAATTGACATGCGTTTGCAAGAATTGGTTATCAAAATAAAAGAAACCCTAGAAGAGAAAGGGAGCATCAAAAAGGGAGTATTTTTATTGTAACGCATCACAAGTGTGATTGTAAACGCAGTTTTGAATAAAGCAGAGTTTGGGGGAAAGGGGGGGGGGAGGGGTCGGTTTTATTATTTATGACAGAAAGAATGCGAAGCCACCCTCCGATGCTCCCTTTTCCCTGCAAGGGGCGGTGTTGAGGAAAAATCTACGTAATGTATTTATTTCAAAAAAAGATTCTTATAAAAAAGTATATGTACTGGCTCAAAGAAAACATAGCATTCCATTTTATGAAACTACAAAGTACGTTTATTGAACAATGTGCATTATCACAAAATATTTACAAAAATGCATCGTTAATAAAGTATGATGACAATTTTGAATAAATATATTACATACATCATATCATCACGTCGTGCCCCTTGTGATGTAGACAGAGATAACATATCTTTAAACTTTTCTATCCATGCTCTCCACATTCATACATCTTGTCATGCACAATCTTCTATTTTTCTTACATCTCACTTTACTTTCTTTTTAATTTTGTATATTTGGTGCAGCTACGTTTACCTTGGTCTACCTCTACCATGCATACCTTGCGCTTTTGACTTGTACATTCTCTAAGTCATTATTTTATTGTTCATCCTCTCTACTTGTCCAAACTATCTCAAAGTTCCTTTCTTCATCTTACTTAAAACATTCATTTTATTCATGCATTCATTTCTAATGTTTTCCTTCCGCCTTCTTTCAAACATTGATACTTCAAAATTCTTAGTGCATGCATTTCCACAGCATTAATCTTACTAATATTCTTCTTCTAACCAAGTCCAAGTAAATGCGAGTATTATAAATCCACGGTATGAATCCGGCACTATTTATTCCTAGCATTTTTTTTTAATTTTGAACGTTAATCTAAATACCTGACTGTAACAATCATATTTTAACCATGAAGTCTATCATTTTCCAATGTATACAGCATATGTTTATCTAAATACCTGACTGTAACAATCATATTTTAACTATGAAGTCTATCACTTTCCGATGAATACAGCATACGTTTATCTAAATACCTGACTGTAACAATCATATTTTAACCATGAAGTCTATCATTTTCCGATGTATACAGCATATGTTTATCTAAATACCTGACTGTAACAATCATATTTTAACTATGAAGTCTATCACTTTCCGATGTATACAGCATATGTTTATCTAAATACCTGACTGTAACAATCATATTTTAACCATGAAGTCTATCATTTTCCAATGTATACAGCATATGTTTATCTAAATACCTGACTGTAACAATCATATTTTAACTATGAAGTCTATCACTTTCCGATGTATACAGCATATGTTTATCTAAATACCTGACTGTAACAATCATATTTTAACCATGAAGTCTATCATTTTCCAATGTATACAGCATATGTTTATCTAAATACCTGACTGTAACAATCATATTTTAACTATGAAGTCTATCACTTTCCGATGTATACAGCATATGTTTATCTAAATACCTGACTGTAACAATCATATTTTAACTATGAAGTCTATCACTTTCCGATGAATACAGCATACGTTTATCTAAATACCTGACTGTAACAATCATATTTTAACCATGAAGTCTATCATTTTCCGATGTATACAGCATATGTTTATCTAAATACCTGACTGTAACAATCATATTTTAACTATGAAGTCTATCACTTTCCGATGTATACAGCATATGTTTATCTAAATACCTGACTGTAACAATCATATTTTAACCATGAAGTCTATCATTTTCCAATGTATACAGCATATGTTTATCTAAATACCTGACTGTAACAATCATATTTTAACTATGAAGTCTATCACTTTCCGATGTATACAGCATATGTTTATCTAAATACCTGACTGTAACAATCATATTTTAACCATGAAGTCTATCATTTTCCAATGTATACAGCATATGTTTATCTAAATACCTGACTGTAACAATCATATTTTAACTATGAAGTCTATCACTTTCCGATGTATACAGCATATGTTTATCTAAATACCTGACTGTAACAATCATATTTTAACTATGAAGTCTATCACTTTCCGATGTATACAGCATATGTTAATCTAAATACCTGACTGTAACAATCATATTTTTCAACCAACCAGAAATTTATCAAACTGCCTAATAAAAAACGTATTTTTACCACCTTTTTTGGGTTTCATCGGGAATTGAATTGAACTTTCCTGGCGGAAGACAAACCTCTTACTAACAAAGGTAAGAACCTTTCTTTCATGCATACATACATACCATCGTGCCGTTTCCCTTTTAGGGTAGGCAAAAAGGCAGATCTTCAGTATTTCTATCATGATACACACCATTCGTCTCCTTTACATCCATATGACTTCCCATACAACTCCTACCAATTCTCCGATTTATTTACATTTCTTTCTTTCAAAATATCATTCACTTGATCCATTTACAGTTTTTTTGGTTTTGTTTTATCACACCTTCCACTCACATTTGCACTGTAGATATTTTTGTTAGTCTTTCTTCATTTTACATGCCCATATTATTGAAGAGAAACTCTTGTTCATCTTTTACATGCCCATATTATTGAAGAGAAACTCTTGTTCATCTTATTGAATACACGAGCCTTAAGTTTGCATTTACTTTTATGTTTACTTCAATATCAATATTCTTTTTAAATAACAAACCTATTCCTGATAAATATGACATGAACACATGTAGTGGGTTATTATATTAAAGTTATTTCCGAAGATGACCTCCAAAGGATGTTATATAGACTCAATCAAACCTCACTTAAATATAACATGTTGATATCCACGGACAAAACGAAGAGCCTCACAATATCTAAGACCACGGTGAGATGCAAATTAGCAGTGAATAACAAAATAATAGAGCAAGTGATGGAGACAGGTCAATAAGGCGGCTGCAATATCGGGATGCCTAAGAACACCGGTGTGGAATAATAAATACACGAGAATAGAAAGTAAAGTCAGAATTTACAAGACATGTGTGAGACCGATAGCCACCTACGGAATAGAGACCAGAGCAGACACATCTAGAACAAAATCTCTCCTGAGAACCTTGGAAATGAAAACACTGAGATGTATAACCGGAAACACACTAAGAGATAGAATCAGAAACACCGAAATAAGGAGAAAGTGTAGTACGGAAGACATCGTCAGGTGGGGAAGACATCGTCAGGTGGGGAAGACATCGTCAGGTGGGGATGACATCGTCAGGTGGGGAAGACATCGTCAGGTGGGGATGACAACAAATGCGATACTGGAACGAACATGTAAATATAATGCAAGACGACAGACTTCCACGTGTCGCCCTTCAAGGGAACCCAGCCGGAAGAAGAATACCGGGAATGCCTCCGAAGAGATGGCGCGACATCTGGCAATCCACGTCACAAGCGTAACAAACAGATCATGAGCTATAGGAAGAAGAAGAAGAATAAGTTATTTCCCATTATGAAGATCTATTATCATAATAATCATTACCCTATTTGTACCTTCAGGAACTAGAGATGTTATGAAATGCTTCTATCTAGGTCATTCCGCAGTCCAGGTTATTCATGATTAAAAATTAAGAATTTTTGCAACTTCTCGGTTTTCCCAGTGCATCCAATGGATAGCCTACTCCTTGACACGGGCTACCGGGTGGAAACGAGAAGAGAGGAGTTAAGAAGGGGTCTCGGGGAATTCCATTTTTCTTTTGTTCACTTTTTCCCAGCAAGCCTCTACCGAGCCAAATAATAGGTGAACAAAAGGATTTTGCGGATTTTACATTAAGTATGAATTGGTTTAAAAAAAAACATGAAAAAAAAAAAAACATCGGAGAAGTTTATTCTTGTACAATTGTTACGAGAGCCCTAATTTGATAAAGAAATAAAAAAATACGAAGATAAATTAACACAAAAAATACTTTTCAAATATTACTTTTCAAACAAAGGTTACTTTGGTGGTCATTTACAAATAACCCAAACGACCCAGTCCCATTTAACTCATAATTAGTTGGAATTTTTTAAAACGTTATAAAGTATCACATCACAGAAGTACGTTAAAATTAAATAAATATACTATTATATAATTAAAGGTATGTTTTGTAAACTAGAGACGCGCACGTTAGATTAATTTATAATATTATATTTATAGTATTAATTTGTACATTTAATGCTAAAATACATCCATAACTGTGTGATGTACAATGACAAGTATGCAAGGAGGTTTATAATTATTCTTTTTGACTTTTGACTTTCAAAAACTAAAATGACCGATTCCAAAATCATCTGTACTTCTAAGGTTTCAGTTATAACATATGAATGAAATCTTAAAGAAGATCTGAATATCTGGACTTTTAATTGTACGAGTATATGTGTTTTATATGTTAAGTCAGCCAACAGTGTAGCCTGAACGAGTGGACTAGTTCTTGCTAAATAATTAGTTGTAAGAATTGTTATCTGGTTATAAGTAGTATGTAGGTGTTAATTATTTCTAAGAATCCATATATTATGATTATAAAAAATAAAAATAAAATGACATGTAGGAAAATAAGATTAAGTAAGTTAATAAATTATAATATATAAATAAGATTAGTTAAGTAATAAGTTTGTTTATAACATATATTACTTTGTATAGTAAAAAAAAGGACAGACATAAATATTTTTGAAAAGAAAATGTAAATGTTTTGTTATATTTCTGTGGCGTTATGGCAGAAATTGATATGTCCGTTTTACCTTAGTTTACAGGAGAAGCAATATTATATCAAGTTTTGCCACAACATGCTGAAAAATATTTTTTATAAATTGGGAGAATAAACACAAAATGACAAAAAATGGACTTATCAACTTCTGCTATAACGCCACAAATTTATAGTAAAGAGAAAAGAGAAAAGAAACGTTCAAATTTAGACAAAATATAGAAATAGACATATTATTTTATGAAAGTTGTCATATTGCACGAGCGGCTGCAGATACATTCATTCACCCAAATTTAAGTGAGTCAAGGGGTTACTAATTGCACGAGTGACTGCAGAAACATACATTCACCCAAGTTTAAGCGAGTCAAGGGGTTACTAATTCGTATCACGTTTTCATATTTTTTAAAACTTATTTTCATGTAAAAATATCTTTGTGAACTTAGGCAAATTTTTATTTTGAGCCATTTTACAAATAAGTGGGTTCTTTGCCGTACAGAAATTTCTCCAGCGACTAAAACATGATAAATAGCTTGTTATGAAAAAAGACAACATTTTTGTTATCATTGGGGAAAATATGTATTGTATAACCTCGAGGCTGGAAAAGCAGTTTTTTTAACCTAGCGAGCCATGTGACAATCTCTTCCAACCAACCAGAAAGGAGTTTTAATGTAAGTGAAAACCAGACTGGATTCCCATTTAAAAAAAAATCTGGGTTCCAGCGGGGATCGAACCCGCAACCTCCGGATTGGCAGACAAGCGTCTTACCACCAGGCCACGGAGGTCGTTTTCTATTAGGTAGACCACGAAAGTTCTTAGATTCACTATGAAACTAATAAGAATGAGACATTTTAGTATTGTCTGTATCAGAAATGTAGTTTAAAGCTTATGGGTGGAAGACGAATCTCGACCACCGCTTGGAGGGGACTGAAATTTCCATAAAAGAATATTAGGACCTTTTCCATAAAATATTGCGATTTCCGTTTTCTATCCCGTTAAACTTAGAAATGGAATTATGTATCCACTTAACATATTGGTGTTTAGGGTGGAAAAGGTCGGGATTATTTTTTTTTGCTTTGTCATCACGGCATTTGAATATTAACTACTAGTGCAAAGCAGCATTTGAAAGTAACGACTTTATCACGGTTTATTTTTAAAACTAATTTATACGAAAATAAGTGTATACTTTTTTCAACTTGTCGAATTCAAGGCTGAATCCAAACTTTTATTTGCTTTTACAGCGGTCCCCTGAAAACAATTTTAATGAATTGTTAACTAAACTTAATTGAAGAAAGCTATTTGAATATTGATTATTATTTATGGTAGTGCCAGCCAACAACAATATATTGGTATAGGCCGATGATCTTAATAACGTTTGGGATCTCCTAAAAAAAAACACTTTCTTTCAGAACACGGACATTCTCTTCAATCAGGCGATGAGAGGCTGGGCTCTTTGGCCAGATGAGAGGCTGGACTCTTTGCATACACTTAACCTTATTTTACGAAACTTTATTTGTCGTTTACTCGGCATGATTGTGGAATAAACTCCCAATAATCATTAGAAGTGCACTTTCCCTATTTACATATATGAAAAAAATATGACATTATTCAAAATATTATTTTATCCTAGTTTTCTTTCTTTAAAAAAATCCTGTTCTCTACGTCAATAATAAGTAGAGTCAGAAGTAGGGGTCAGGAGTAGGGGGTCAGGAGTAGGGGCCAGGAGTAGGAGTCAGAAGAGTAGGAGTCAGAAGAGTAGGAGTCAGAAGAGTAGGGGACAGATGTACTACGATAAGGATTTTTTTTAGTAGGAGATGGAGTTGGTGCTAGAAATTTTTTGTCGACTTTACAACACTATTAAAATTACACAAAGTTTATAAAATGTTGAATTTTACTTTACTTTTCATTCTGTATGAATGTCAAGAGTGACGCTCGGTGTGATCAGGTGCGAGCAGCCTAACTCGAAACGATCCCGTATTGTATTGTATAATCAACTGTGTATATTTTAGCTTGTGCACTTGCTTAATTATGCCCTATTTGAATTATTCTACAGTGTTTATGTGTTTTTTAATGGTTTTATTGTAATTATTATATTCGAGTTTTTTATTTCAGGTTATTTGTTTTTAATTATTAAAATACTCCATTTTTTTTTCAATTTTTGATGTAAGAAACATTGTATCATTGATACAATAAGTATATAATTAAAATATAAACTTTACCTGACGTTTATCTTAACCTGATGATGAAGACGGAGGTCTTTGAAACCAGTTATATCCACAAAAATGATTAAGAAGTTTAATTCTGATTTTTTCTCTTCAAGATGTGAAAGACATTGATATCTGAAAATTCATTCACTAAGATAATTCATTCTGTATGCAAGTG